>CAUYSK010052026.1:0-65320 GCA_963575035.1 Avahi laniger | reverse complement strand
TCTATATATTTTTAACTGTCCAATTAATTTCTTTCTATTTTTGGTAGAGACGGGGTCTCGCTCTTGCTCAAGCTGGTCTCGAACTCCTGAGCTCAAACAATCCGCCCGCCTCGGCCTCCCAGAGAGCTAGGATTACAGGCATGAGCCACCGCGCCCGGCCAAGTTATGCATTATTACACCTCATAAAAAAGTAAAATTCCAATGATGTGATGAAATCTTAAAAATAATTCTAGCTGAAGATTCTTAGCTCAGAAGCCTCTGAGTCTGAGGTCTGCTATTCCAAAAAAGAGAGATCAGTAAAGGAGATTAGAGAGGTGTTAAGGACACACTAGCCCCAATCTGAGAGTCTTTTCTTTGTACAGGGATTGAAGAGAATTGAGGGACGTCTTTCTCATTATTGACATTCAATGCTCCTTAGCATCATGTCCATGTGCCATCTGACATGATCATGTGTTTCACCATGGTAAGGAACTCATATTTTAGGAAATTGCTATATGGCATTTCTTCCATTCACTTTTTGTGATTAGGCCCAGTCTCTTGACCTGTACGAGAAGTTCCAGGAGAATGGAGATCACTGCTGATGTGTCTTGCTAGTTTCCTGTAATCACTCATTACAACATCCAAGATTTCCCTGAGGAAGTATATGCTTAAAATCACGTTAATAGATTAGCCTACCATAAATCTTTTGTTCCTCAGCCATAGACAATGCACCTCCTACTGAATGTGACAGGTGAGAAAGGTATGATGGCTGCTACACCTTGCGAGATAGAGGGATTCCTGTTGGTCTAGGGCAGAGTTTTTTAGCTATCTCCCTTGATTCACCTTTGAAGTCTCAAATCCCTTTAAGGTCGTGATGGAATCTGTGGATGCCCTCCTCAAAAAATGCAAATACAAATACACGCACACAGAGTTTTGCATAAAGTTTATTTCATTGCATTGAACTTTGATCGCCTTCACATAGAATATCTAAAACATCTTTACAATAATACATTTCTTTCTCATGTTTCCTTTTTCTGCTACAAATTAATGGTCACTCTATGAAAAGTAGGGAAACTAATCTAAATTGTCTACTCAGAGATAGAAATGCTTTTCTTGTTTAGAAATAAATAGATGGCTATTATCATTTGATAAAACCATGGAGTGATCTTTGACATGTTATCTTTGACATGTTATCAGTCTCGACTTTCTGTTTCTTTTGACAACATGTCCTGAAAATTCTGACTCAGAAAAGTCTTTAGTAGCAAAGAGAACTGGAGTTCATAGCTTGCTTTGTCAGAGAAGAATAGGGAAAGGAACAACAAAATCTTTCCCCTAATAGAATGTAAATGTCATAAATCAGGAATCATATTTTGTTCAGTGCTGTATCTCCAGTACTTACAATAGTACCTGGCACATGATAAATATTTGGTAAGCATTTGGATAAGTCAATAAAGGGATTCCTTTGTCTGGAAGTCTGTGAGATTATCTCTGCAAAGTACTCATTCTTACATCTATGTCAGCTGAAAAAGGATTGTGAATCCTTATTTCATATTTATGGAGGTCTGAATGGAAGTACCTTCAAGAGTCCTTTGACGTTTCTGGGTGTCTGCAGCTCTCTATCCCTTCGACTTCAGCCTGTACAAGCTTGTCCTCCATCATTAGAAAGTCCTTTCCGAACTCCTCTCCCAGAGTAGCCACCCAGACAGAGCAACAGTTGGGCTTTTACCACCAGCCCCTTCTTCCATCCTAAAAATACAAAGCATTTATGTTGGGACATATCCAAGTTTTGCTGAAGTTCCAGCCTTTTGCAATTGAGTCTTTTCCTGAGAAGGAGACACACTGTCGGATATATTTTCAAGTTCATGACATACGGCATTCCTTTGGCTTTGCTGGCATTATGCTTTGTGGAAAGGTAAGATCCACAAAGGTCTTACGTTTCCACAAAGAGGAAAAACTCATAACATTTCATAATAAAAGTAAAAGCTTAATATTCATAAACTTTATTGTATTTCCTTTTCTTTGACATTTTTTAGTCTAAGAAGATCAAGACAAAACTCATGCCGTAATTAAAATGATGAATACTTTTAAAAAATTCCTACTGTGATGAATGTATTACATGGAAATAATGGCAGCTATACATCTCCTTACTGTATGATAGCATCATGTCCCTCATTTTACTTGTTTGATAGGAAATAGTTACATAATTACAAATAGTAGCATTAAACTCTTTTACCTATGAAAATAATTAGCAAAGTAATAGAAAGAATATCAAAGAAAAATTATTTATAAGTATTCCCTGGTTCATGAACCTTCTGGAAGCTCTTCTATAGACCCCAGGCTAGAAATACAGTCTCAGCTCATGTCTTGGCATCAGAGGTGAAGGGGACTCTTTTGGGATCTCAAATTCCAAAGGCTTAAGAAAACTGCTTTACCAAGCCACCAACGAATAATGGGATTTTTCAAAGTTGGGACACAAGGTTCAAGAAGTAGAGCCCCAGACTGAGAGGCAGTTGGTTTTACCACTAGTTTTAAAGATTCTTGAGTATTGTCAGTCGAGTCTTTGTTCTTTCTCTTTTTTTTTTCCTTTCTTCTTCTCTGCATCTCATCAGATGTGAAGACAACATTTAGATATTTTACATCATGTCAATAAAATGTGTCAAATGGCCAAACTTCTGCTATATGCCAATGAGAAATGCAGACTTCAAGATATTTTCAGAATGAGATTTCACTGTGGCAGCAGGTGAACTGTAATGTTGTTCTGCCATCTTCTCCCCCATCTGCCCCGAAGGGGTAGGTCAATCTTGCTCTCTCTGTTAAACTAATTTCCAAGCTACTTCAAATTCCACATTTCCTTGATACTAAGATGCTATTAATGGTAAGAAACGTCACTGATTTTATAGCTTTTTGTTGGGGACAGAGGGTGGTGGTACTACTATTAATAAATTAAATGTACACATTGACATTGATTGTAAAATACATACAGATTTTAGAAATGAGAAACTATAAAAATTAGAGTGGACAAAATATGTTACTGCCTTTCTCAGAGAAATGCATTTTAATGGGGAAATTTAAGCCTCTGACAAGTGTGCGAGAAGGAGCGATATTTTCATTTGGGGTGTGGAGCCTTCCTTCTGCTCCACCTCATATCATACTACCTGGTTGGCCATCATCTGTTTTCTTCCACCCTAATTTCTTATAAGAATGGTCTGGAGTGACTTACCCCTTTATTAGCTTATGAAATTAATAGTTTGTTTAAAAAAGAAATGTCATTAAAAATGAATCCCCATATTATAGTGTGTGCAAATTCAGAGATAAGAGTTAATCTTAGCTCTGGCAATGGCCTGATACTTTCAGGAGGAAGCGCAAGTCTCCCTCCGAGATAGTGAGCTAGCAGAGCGTTCACAGAGCGTCTCTACTTCTTCAGTATTTCACAGGAGAGAGTCAAGGGGAAGTATTGGTAAAACTAGGTCTTTTGATTTTCAAAGTTATTTCCCTTTCCACGCTGAAACAAATTATACACGAAAAACTCTCTCCTGTTGGTTAAATCATGGTGTGCCTTTAAAAGGAATGTACTGCTTGGGGAATGGGAGCTCTTATCAGTTCCTTTTGAGGAAGGAAATTGATCTAATAGGGATGTACCACAAGGAGGCGCTGTGTTGGAGCATGGAGGGAAAGAAGACTGCGGAGTTAGCGTGACAGGGACACTGGGTCCCAGAGACTCGGTTAAGGCACTGCAGTGGGGAGAGGAGTGCTGGAGGGGAAAACAGAAGAGGTTGATGGCCACCATTTTGCTCAAATCTGCCCTATTCACATCCTTTTGTGCATTTAAAAAAATATGTACAGAAAGAGATGACTATGTCAAAGATTACCATTCTATGATTATTCTCCAATATCGCCAATTTATAACCTTGGAGGTGGTATATTTAGGGCTTACGGATTTTATGATCTGCCCTCAACATGCTCCCACACTGGTGTGGCTTTGAGCCTGGCCTTAGGAAGCTGTTTGCTTTCATATCTGCTTGAAAACTCCATACTCTCTGTTAACAACAACTTGTTCCCAGCTGTCTGCAGCGTGATAATTCTTTTTAGCCATGCTTCATTTCAGCTTTATGGCAGCACTAACTATTCCTCAAAAGTACACATTAAAACTACACCTGTAGTTAGAACATGAGAAGCAGAATCCCCATTAGGTTTACAATGGCTTTAGAGTGCAGAAATCGATTTCCCTGCACAGCAGCTCATCCTCAGAACTGCTTGATGTAGCATTGTTGTTCCCATTTTAAAGACAGAGAAAAGGCCCATGTGGCCACCTGGCAAACACTGAAACAGTGGTTGTCAAGGGAGGGCTGGGGGCAAATTTGTAAACATTTGGCAATGTTTGGAGACATTTTTGATTGTCACAATACATGGTGCAAGGGCTACTGGAACCTAGTGGGCAGAGGCCAGGGATGATGCTAAAAATCCTGCAATGTCAAGACAGCTCCCACAATGAAGAGTTGTCTGGCCCCAGACATCAATATTGCTCAGGATGAGAAATCCTACACTAGAGCCTCTATTTGGATGCAGTTTCTATGACTTAGAAGCCCAGCATTCCTACTATGTGATATAGAATAGATGGTTCCTTCTAATATATCTTCTGCTTCCACAAGGGAAGGTGGAAAAGGTCAGGGCAGAACTTGATATGCTCCAGAAAAGAAAAGATGATGAAAAAATAATTATTGACAGTTTGCTTTGTCAGGCACTGTTCTAAGTATTTTACATGGTTTAATTCATTTAATGTTAAATACAACTCTATGAAGTAGTTGCCACATTAGGCACAATTAAATTAAGAAACTTGCCAAGCTCATGGAGTTAGCACAGATTGAGGTCTGGACTCATGTCAATGTATTATTACAGCATTTCCTTAAATCTAAGGCACCATCGGTTGTAAGATGCACTATTTATGTAACACTAAGAAAGAAAAAAAACCCACTTAATTTATATTTGGAAGACATCATAAATTCTAAGAGATATATTTATATCAAAGATACTGACATGTTT
The DNA here is from genome assembly GCA_963575035.1 of Avahi laniger. Taxonomy (NCBI): domain Eukaryota; kingdom Metazoa; phylum Chordata; class Mammalia; order Primates; family Indriidae; genus Avahi; species Avahi laniger. The sequence goes on along the minus strand of CAUYSK010052026.1, from coordinate 60,301 downwards.
TAAAAACATGCATCTAACAATTCAGTGCAATATAGTAAATGCCAACTCCATATGACATGAGGCTGCGTTGTCCTTATATGGTAGGGCATGAGAACTAACCCCGACCTCAGGAAATAAAACAAAAGCCTATTTAAATCACTAAATGTGTAGATCTCATTTCTTAATCCACAGCGCTCTACTATGAGGAATGCAGACAGTAAATTACAGTGTTAGGCCTTGTTGACTCAGTAGGTTATGACTGATATAGACTATGGGAAGAGGAAGACCTTTCTGGTAGAGGAAGCTATGCAATTTTAGTGGAAAAGGCATGATTTATCAAAAACGGTGTTTGTAATCATATAAACCATCTCAGAGCCATTGACTTTGTTTTTTTCACTGTCTGACACAAAGTAAGTTCCGAAAAATGTTCATTGAATCAATGAAGGAATGATTGTTTTAGAATTTTCTCCATTGCTTTCCTTTTGGTGATTTTTTTCTGTGTAAGAATACTTCTAGCTTCTTAAGCCCACTTCCACTTTCTGAGTCTACAATGCAGCAAAACATTGGGTGTAATTTAGGAACTAAAGGGCCATGGCAAAGGGTGCTGACCAGCAAGCCAGAAGGAATCTTCTCTAGCCATGTTAAAGCAAGGGCTTGGTATCTCATCAATCTTCTAAACAAGAGTCAGGTTTAGGGATTAAAGCTGAAAGAACTTGTGTGTCTGGGGACAGGATATTAACGTCATCATCTTCCTTCTTTCCATGGTCTAACACTCCAGTTGAAAGTTCAGACAAAATTCTGATTTGCTAAAAGTGACCAGATTCTCTGAAATGGAAGATTTCTAAATAGGCATTGTTGAATTCTAAGTCCTTGTAATTCTACTTCTTGAGACAGTTTCTTGAGAAAGTGAGTCATTTATTCACCAGAGACCTATTGAGCCCTTCTTCTGTGGCTGATTCTACTCTGAGCACTGGAGACACAGTGGTAAGTCAGACAGACAAGAATCTATTTCACTGGGGCTTATATTATAGCAGGAAGGGGAGACAGACAACAAATAAATAAAAAAGAAAAAATATCATGTAATAATCCAAAACTATGCAGAAATGTAAATAATGTGGCTAGAAGGGATTTCTAAGAGCTTACTTTAGACTGGGTATGTCGGAGAGTCTCTTTGAATGACACAGAATTCAAAATACATTAGCTTAAAGCTGAATGATCAAAGGGCAACGGCCTCATACATACCTGGGAGTACCATTTCAGGAAGAGGAAACCACTAGTAAAACAGCCCAAACACAGGAACAGGGATGGTCAATGTGTGGTGGACAAAAGGAAGAGTCTTTGAATGTGAGGGTGGGGAGGAAGGTAGAAGCTAGATTGTGTAGGACTTTATAAGCCAAGGTTAGCAGTTGTTCAGCATCATCAGATTATACACATTAATGATTGCAGTTCTTTTTTGTGTTATTATATATATATATATATATATATATATATATATATTACATTGGAAAGCCACTGGTAATTTTTAAACATGGGAATGACATTATCTGACTTTCACTTTTAAAAGATTATTTTTGATGTTGCATGAAGAACAGATTATAGGGAAAGCAAAGGACAAGGTAGTGACATCAAGCAGGAAGCTAGTAAAGAAGTCCAATGGAGAGGTGATGATAACCTGGACTAGCATAGTGGCAATGAAAATAGACATGATGAATACAGAAAATATTTTGAAGCTAAGTAGGTAAGACATGTTGATGGATTCGACATGATTGAAATGAATTTAGAATATCCCCTTAAGTATTTACCTTGAGCAGTTGTATGATGGTGATTCTAGAGGAAGAGCAAGTCTCAGTGACAGGAAGAGAGGATTAAGAGTCTTGTTGTGGCCTTGTTATATGTGTGATGTCTGTTAGACATATATTCATTGATACTGAGGAGAGTTGTATATAAGAGTCAAGAATTCTTATAAAGGAAATCGGGACTGGAAATAAGAAGCTGGAAGTCATTATTTAAAGGTGTGACAAATGTTGCAGAATACATAGATATAATAGAAAAGAGAATAATGACGGGGAGAGTGACTAGTCATTCCTAGATGACTCTGATACTTAAAAGTTAAGAAGAGATAGAATTGCAAGCAAAAGAGACTGAGGGAGAACCACCAATGTGATAGGAAGAATATGGAAATATAAAACCAAGGGAAGAAAGCGTATCAAGAATAGAACACTCAGCTGTGCCAAGAGCATTGGATATTAAGGTAAGAGGTGAATACTGACATTGGATTAGGCAAAATGGAAATTATTAGGGATCTTGACAAGGGCATTCTCTAAGGCAGATACAGAGTACAATTTGTAGAGATGAGATAAAGGAAGGAGTAATTGGAGGCAGTAACTAGAGACAAATATTTCAAGGAGTTCCATTATAAAGAGAACAGAAAATTAAGGCACTAGTTAGATGGAGATGTGGGATAAAGGGAAGTTTTATTTTTTAAGATTAGTTGGCCACTTTTATGTTAAAAGGAATGAACCAGTAGAGAGACAGCCAACAATAACACAAGAGAGGGAAGGGATAATTCCATAAGGGGAGTATTTGAGAATGTGGAGAAAGAGGTGATCTAGAGCATCGCTAGAACTGTGGGCCATTTTTGGGAGCAGGGACATTTTATCCAATGTAACAGGAATAGGGATTATGAGAAAAGAAGCGAGGTGAGGAGTTTTGCTGGTGGGAAGATGAAGGCATTGCTTTTTCCTTAAATCAGGAAAGTATGAGACAATGACATTAGCTATTGGCTGTAGTGAGATGGTTGGATGGAGAGCAGAATGTTAGAAAAGGAAGGAGAAGGTGTGAAATTGTTTCAGGGAGTGATAAAGTAAATAAATTAAATAAGTAGAGTAGCATCGCTGTACAATGTTGATTGCTCTTTTGAGACTTATCATCATAAATTATAAGAGAGACCAGACAGTACTATTATATATTTTTCTCATCAATAATGAGATACTTGGATGCATCACAAGCATACAGTTGGGTTTACACAAGATTGGAGTCTTGCTTATCATGGCAGTAGTGGGAGAGAGGTGCAGGGAAGTAGAGTGTTATTAAGGCAATGGTTAGAATGATGGACCTGTGCAATCTTAGCTGTGTGAGGCCACAAAGGTAGGGATGTGGATGGCAGATGATACGCAGCTTCTGAGATGGCTCCCAACCACCCTCTTCCTGTTATTCACACCTTGATGCAATTCCTTCACCTTATGTATAGGCTGGACTTGCTTCTGATGTGACTTTCTTCTAGTGAATAGAATATGCCAAAGATGATTGGATGTCATTTTTGAGATTAGATTACAAAAGATTGACTTCTACTTTGGTAGTATTCTCTCATCTCATTTGCTTGCCCTGATAAGGCACACAGTCATGCCGTGAGCTGTCTAGTGGAGAAGCCCACAGGATTAGGAACTGAGAGTGGACTCTGATCAATAGCCCATGAGAAACAGAAGTCTTCAGTTCAACAACCGGTAAGGAACTGAATCTTGCCAACAACCTGAAAGCAGATCCTTTTCCAGTCAAGTCTTTGGATGAGACCACAGCTATGGCCAGCATCTTTATTGAAGACCGCCAGAGATCCTAAGCTGGGGTACTCAATTTAGTCATGCCCAGATTCCTTACCCACAGAGACTATGAAAAAACAAATGTTCATTATTTTAAGCTGTTAAGTTTTGTAGTAATTTGTTATGCAGTAATAGATAACCAGTATTTGACATAGTGATAGAATGAATGAGTCAAGGTGCTACAAGAGGTTAAAGAACTTCTCAAATGGTTGTACTGGAGCAGGTGAGAACAGAAAGGGGTGGTCACAGAGGGAGGTGATTGAAGTCAAGATTTCAGAGGTGATGAAGTGATAGTGATAATGACAAGAACCAAGGGATTGACTGCAGAGACAGTAGGAGGTGAGGAGGGATGAAGAATAGGTCTTTGGAAATTAGAAGACCAAGAAAGCTAGAGGTAAAGATGTTAAATCCACGTGGGTGTTGCTAACATCGAAAGCAGTGATAAGAAAAGAATTGAAAAAGAAGACAGAGTATAAATCTTAACTCAGTGAACTGATGAGGAGCAGTGACTGGGGACTCAAAGACAGTAACTAGGAAGAACGATGGCTGCCCAGGACATAAACCCCTCTGTTATCTTGGGAGTTCTACCACTATGTGAAGTGGTGTTTACCTCCAAGAAACTTGCTGGTCAGCTTTCCTAGAAGCTGAGAGATGCACCCATAGCCTGTGCTCTGATAATCAGACACACTTGCTACGACTTTGCATTCTAGGTTGGTGAAATGAAGGAGCATAGAGATGTTGCCTCCATTCTAGAAATGGTGATGAAACAGCTCCTTCTAGTTTCCAGTGGCAACAGTGGTGACTGTACCAGGGTTTAGTATCCAGTCTCAGGGAGGCTGGCTTGGAAGCTGTGCGTTCTGTGTGCAGTAGTTGGGATAGCAGGGCGTTCATTGGGCCAGAGTCATGTCTCCAGTGAGCTCTCTAGCCTTCCTGGAGATTCTGTAAGCTACCAATAAATTCACTATTTGGCATAAGTTAACTATACTTCATCTGCTTGCAACAAAGCATTCTGACTGACATCTGATGAATGGCATGAGCATCAAAGGAAATGAGGAATGTGAGAAGTGGAGACCACAGAAAGGAGTGGAAGAGGAAGTGGTTTGTCAAATCACAGAAAAAGCATTATAATGAATATGCCATGAAATGTATCTACTGGGATGTTCATTTCAGCATTATTTATAATAGCAAAATAGGGAGTTGCTTAAACAAATTGTGGAATAGCTCTGCAGGACCTAAAAATGGTTGCTCTTGAAAAATTAATGATATGGAAGAAGGTTTAAAATATATTGGTAAATGAGAAGAACAAGTTTACAGAATAATATATATAGTGTGAGCTCAAATTTGCTTATAAAACTACAGATATAATATAAAAATACCAGAGGCACATATCACCAAAATATTAACAGTAAGTGTTTCTGCAGAATAGGTTAATAAGTCATATATTAATACATTTTCTTCTTTGTGTTTTTAAGTATTTGTCAAATCTTCTTCAGTGAGTAGGTTTAAATGTAATTTTTAAAAAAGTTAAAACAAAAGCAGAAATTTTTAATAATAAGTATTCCCTGCAAAAGCATAATGAAGAGTTGGTCTTGTCTTCCTTGTATTACTGAGCAATCAACAGGCTTGCTGCCCTCTGCACGCAGAGGCCAATATCATGGCACCAGCTTTTGAGAAAAGAAAAGCTTTATTGCTTGTTGACTGGCAAGAAGCCAGGAGGATACACTCAAATCTGTCTCTCAGAGCTGGGGGCTGGGTCAGGTTTTATAAGCATAGGGTAATGAGACACGATCTCATTGGATCTTGCAATGGGGTGATGCCAGAGCTCTATCTGATTGGATCCCGGATCCTGCCATGCATTGTGCGCTTCTTAATTCAGTCCCCGCTCCTCAGTCAGGCCCATGCACTTAGGTTCCACCTGTGGTCACACTCTTGATTCATCTGAGCATGTTCAGGTTATTTGACATTCAATCCATGGGTTCAGGGCAACTGAAATACAATTCACATCTTTGTTACATAAAAATTGAGCCAGATTGATCTGGCTACACTTGCTTGTAGGCTAACCATTTTGACCTGGACCCAGGGGCCTGGGGATTATTATTAAGAATTCTGTGGCTTTAGTACTCAATTGTGTCATATCGTGCCTCCCCAGGGATACAGAAGCAGCCCCAGTGGCCACCAGCCTACCTAGACTGACACAGATGGAGCCTTAGAATCTTCTATTTCTCTAGGATGACAAGAAAAAGAATGGAGTTAATTTGGAATGTTTGCATTTTCGAAACCAGGTGCAGAAACACCAATTGTGTTGAAAAATTCACTTTGCCTGGGTATCATTAGTCTTAGTTTTAAGTGTTGATTCATAGAACAGCTTTAAAAAAATTTTTTTAAGTCTATATTTTATTCCTGTTCTAGGATTTAGTAAAGATTTCCTTTCTTGAAATAAATGATTTAATCTCTATGACATTATTTTCCAAAGCCATTTTGAAAGCCTTTTTTCCCCACAGAAGGAAAGCTTATGAAACTCTGTTTGTCTTGAAAAAGTCTTTTTCTATGATCATACAGTACAGAGAGAAGAAAACGTGCCCTCGAAAACCAGAACAGTGCTCACTCAAGCAAAATGATCCACTCATTTAATCCTTTATGGAGCCTCAATACAATAAGTTTTCTTTTTATGTAGCCAGGTCAAGCTTAATATGCTTTAAACTATGTTATTGAAAAAGATAAAATCTATTGTCTCCAGGTATTTCAACAGCAGGACATACATTCATTTTTTTAAAAAATTCTGTATCAGATAAGATGTCTATGTTGTAAACAACAGAAATAAGCTAAAATACATTCTTTTTACAAATTTAACTTAATATAGTCAGTTGCAGCTGTAAAGCATCTGACCTTTGGAAGATTGAACACGAAGGACTGCACAAACTTTGAACATTAACATCGCACATTTTCTTTCAAATTTGACAAATATAATACTGCAGAATCCTCACTAGAAGTTGGCTCTTCCTGGCTTTGCCCTTTATGCACCACTGAGAAACTTTGAGGTCACTGTCAGGTTGGGGCCCAGGCTTCCTTCTGATTTCTGAACCTAGTGCCTTCGTGCTTTTTCACCAACCTAATGACGGAATCCATAGTGTCAATGCCTGGACTTCAGTAATTTCATGGTGGAAGACATTGACCATAGCCGCCTTTCAGGTCAACCCAGAACTAAAATTCCTTCCTTCCTTCCTTCCTTCCTTCCTTCCTTCCTTCCTTCCTTCCTTCCTTCCTTCCTTCCTTCCTTCCTTCCTTCCTTCCTCCCTCCCTCCCTCCCTTTCTTTCTTTTTCTTTCTCTCTCTCTCTCCCCCCATCTCACTTCTCTCATCTTCCTATTTAAAGGATTCATAGAGTAATGCCATTTCTCTTCTGATCTTTTCTGTCTTGAACTCTCTATTTTGATTAATTTGCTATTTGTTAGAATGCTTTTTCAAGAATTTTCCTCAAATGAAGTTTTTGGGGTCTACATTCTCTGAATCCTTGGTATCTTCCTGCCATGACAGATAAATGATGCATGGGTTTTGTGGTCGTTTTCTGTTAATGATCTGTAGATGCTATTTCCCTATTGTCTAGGTTTTAAACGTTGCAGCTGAGAAGTCTGATGCTAACATTATTGTGGTGGAGTACTTTTTTTCTTGTTGTTTCTGTCTACAAGCTGGGAAGATTTTCTACTTTCTCTCTGGACTTCATAAATTTTAATTTTATTAGGCATAAACATATGCCTACTAAAGATTTATCTATCTACTCATGAAAAACATTTGGAATTGTTGGTCTTCCTTCAGATGAAAGAGTTTACTTCTATTATCAGTTTAATTACTATGTAATCTGCTCCTTTTTGTCTTTCTGAGATTAGTGTTGTTCATATAATAGTTCTCTTGGATCTATCCCTCAGGTCTCTTATATTTTTCTTAATAATTCCCACTGTATTACTTTTCCATTTGACTTTTAAAAAGAAAAATTCAAATTTTAATAGCAGCCATCTCTTTCAATTTATTTACTGATTTCAAAAAAGGTTCCAAGATCAAGTTTCTTTTGTCAGTTCCAAGAAATATCTTTGTTTTTATCTTAATTTGTCTTAAGTACTCTTATTACAATGTTATTCAAGTCATTTTCTGTCTCTTTCAGCAGCTCTGTTTCATTATGGGCAAGTTCAAGTGCTCTATTTTCTTCTCCTTGATGGTTGTCAAGCCAATGTATGATTTTACTTGGTAACACAGGCTCAATTCCAACCAAAGAGATCCAACATAGCTACTATTAGAAGAGAGGTGCCTCTAGGGTGGCAGTCTAGCTTTCTCTACAGACACACCAAAAGGAAGCCTGTTTTCTTTATATCCTAGTCCTTTCTCCCTCTCCCAGTACTGGGAGTAGAGAAGATTCAGACCAAATGTTCAAGAGATAGTAAGATCTTGCACCCTTATACTGTGAATATCCACCTTCTCTATGGAGTCCAAAGATCATCTAGGGCCAAGTTCTTCTAGTACCATTCAGAGCCTTTAGATGTCTTTTATTCCTGACTTCAGATTCCTCCTAGACCCACAGAGGACAGAACCCTGCAATAGCTGCAAAGCTGGTACTCTTTGACTCCATCTAGTTTTTGGCACCAGCAGGAGAAGCAGATGGGTTGGAGACAGAATTTGGCTAAAGAGTGGGAAGCAGTCACCTGCCCTTTTTCCAGAATCCTTTTCTCCAGGAAAAAAAAAACAAAAACAAAAAATCCTTTCAAGGAGAGGATTCATTTTGAGATCATGACATGTATGTATGTCAGAATGTGGCCTCATTCTCACACAGTATGTGGAACGCTCTATTGGGTTGGCAGCCCCTGACTTATAAATGGCTATCTGTTTCCATATTTTATTAACAATGATGACTGATGTGCACAGTGCTGCCCTTGAGCCACAAGATACTGAAGGATTTATAATATTGCTACAGAAAGTCAGATTATGCTCAGCACAGGATTTAGTGTTGTCTGACTTTCTACTATCCAGATACTTTGAAATGTAAACCCGTGGATAATTTCCATGATAACATTATGAAAACCAGAATGTTTGATTAATCAGAACATTCAACAAGACTGGTTGAAAGAATTTTCTGGTTATTTCTGTGTTAGGTCAACTGAAGTTATTCTAAGCCTTATATGAAAACATAGAATATATTTTTTAAAATTTTGTTGCATAACATTATAAAATATTCACCTTTTGTAAAATTCAGGAGGTTGAACTTTAAGCTGATAATAATTTCACTTATTTTGCTTATTCTTATATAAATAGGGAGTTCCTCTGTTACTCTGTGACTGTTTTCCTATTAAAGTGAGAAATCTTGTTTTTCAACTTCCTAGGTATTCCTTGTAGGACAGTTTTTATGCCTGTAGGGCTTAGATTTGAGATTCTCTCTCAGCTTTAACTTGCTTTCCTTAAGAGATCAGTGATAGGAGATAAAATGTTACCAGTGTGAATCTAGAACACAACTTTGTGGCCATGGAATGTTAGAGAATTTATTATGCTAGGCACCATGCAATTCCTGGCACAGGAGTATGTACATTTCTGATTTCACAACGTCCTTTTCCTTATTTAATAATCCTAAGCAAGGACACAAAGATTCTACTTTCATAAAGCGTTATTCTCAAGGATGGAGGCTTTCAAATATTATGTACCTTATTGACTATACCTTTGCTTTGTTTCTATTTTTCAGGCCCTTTCTAGAAACATATTTTTATATTGGGATATTAGAAAATGGGATTTCTAACTTGTATTTCACACTGATAAATAAATATTTCAGATATATTGGTAGAAATTTGTTGTACTAGAAACATAGAGTAGGGACAGATTGTGGTTTCTGAGTCCCAGCTCTTAACTCTTTGCTCCCCATGAGTCCTTGGGCCACTTGCCAAAGCCCTCTGTGTCTTCAGGGGTAATAATTTCATGGGGTTGTTGTGAGGATTAAATCTTTTACCGTTTTTAAAGTGCATAGGGAAGTGCTTGATACATAGTAGATGCTCCGTAAATATTATGCATTATATATATTATTTTATGTGAGATATTATGCTGGCTGCTCTGATTACTCTATGAATGCATTGTATGGTCTGCTTTCAAGAAACTTTTAGCCTAGTGGAAGATACCCTCAGGTAGATCAAACATTACCGTGAGGTGTGTTTATGCTCTGGTAGAACATGTACAAATGCTGGGGATGTCCATGGCCAAAGTGTCTTGCTCTTTCTTAGGAGATTAAAGAAAGGCTAGTGAGGGAGGATAGCTAAGCTTAAACTGAACGGTGAGCTACACTTAGTGAGTGAAAATTTGACTGTAGCAGTGTTTCTGGCACAGTGAACAGCATGTATGAAGCTCTGGAGATAAGAGAGAAGCTGCTGTATTAAAAGAGACCAAAAGTAAGAGAGAGCTGCTATGTTTCTATCTTTTGATCTATGTATAAGAATGTTCTAAATATGAACCCCCAATTATAAACCAGAAGCTCTTAACTGCAGATACTGATTTGCTGTTAAACTGTTTCTCACATGAGCAACTCAATGTAGAAAACTACAAGAGGAATTCATTCATTAATGTTGGTTAATGATTCTCCATAGCAGCTCAGGGAAAGGCAGGCAGTGAGCCTGTTAAGAAAGCATATGGCATAGAGAAAGCTTAGGATTAATACAAGCCTACATTAACATCTCTCTTTGTGGTTAGATACCCTTGGAGTAACCCAATTAGCTGCCTTAGATTTCAAGTTCCTCTGTTGTGAAATAACAGCAATAATATAATATCTAATTCAGGTGCTCTCTAAATTCTACTTCCTTTACTTTTGTGCCATGACCAATTTGCTTTTACTTTTATTTTTGGTCATGAATAGGGTGACCACATAATTTGTAGTTCAAACTGGGACACTTTTGAGAGTGAAAAGGTGTACTAAAAATAATCGAAATTATATAAGTTTTGGCATTTATTTATGAATCCCAAATTATTTTTATTATATTGGCTAATTAACAAAATGGTCTACTTAAGAATTATTTTCAAAAATAAAATTCTTTTGAAAAGTAAAAAAAAAGATATCTATGTACATTGAAGAAATTTTTTTTTTAACTCTATGCATTAATACTGAATGTTTCATCTTTGAATCAGCTTCCAAAACTTCCACTTTGATTCCATGACATGGATGAAAACAATTGCACACTATTGGAATTAACTTCATTGATTTTCTTTTGAAGCATCCAATGATAGTGATGAAAAACTGGCTTCATTTCACTGTTTGCAAAGTTCTTCTGTTAGTGGAGCCAACACATGAGAAGCTATCACTTCACTATTTTGTACATGCAAAAAACCCTGGTACTAAAAAATAACTAAGTGGAATTAACATAGAAAGCACTGTCATTTGGTTTAAATGAAAAGTCATGCTTCACAGAGTGATATATTCCAGCTTCTGCCAATGCATTTAATAAATCGTAATTTTGGGGCAGAGTCTTTTAAAGTAAATATTAACTCTTAAAGTAGATGCTGACATATTTTTAGTAGGTTTGAGTCTTGTGGTTGTTACGTGGTCCATGTTATTCCTATGGTTCATAAAGTGAGTGGTCAATGTTGAAAAACATTTTGGGAAAGTTACATGTTCATCATGAACTTCCTTAAGAAATGAAAACTCAGTTTAATTTATTAAACATGCACTTTTTTTGAGCTTATGACTGCTGAAAGGGTTTAAAGCAAAATAAAAAAAAGAAAACCACATAGTTTTCAATTATGGTATAATTGACAAAATAGTTGTCAATTATACCATAAAGCAATCGAACAAAACCACCCTAGAAGAGCAATCAGATTATTCTATGGACTCTATGGCAGGACTTCTCAGCCTCTATTTCTTACTCTTTCATCTTTGCTTAAGCTGTAATTTCCCACTGTGCCCTGCATTTCACAGGCTGGCACGTAACTGGCTGGCACACCCACTAGCTAGCAGAGGCAGCAACTTCTAATACTTACCCCTCCACCACCCATCTGCAGTCTATATTGTCTAAGCTACTCTCGTTACAGCAGCTATCGCCACTGAGTGGGAAGCGCTAATTATATTGTATCCAGGTGGGGTAAGGAGGAGAGGAGAGATGGGTTATCACTAGTTGTCTTTCAGATGTAACCACGCGTTCCAGTGAGCCTCCTTTTAACTGCACGTGCATCTCTCACACGCTGCTAGACAAGATCCTGATGGAGGCTACGAATTCAAAGCAGAGATCTGCCAAACCCATCCTGGCTTATTGCAACGCCACCAAAGACATCAGGGACAAACGTTTAACACAACAAGATACTGGGACAGCCGGAGTTAACCAGAGCTGTGGCAGGCAGCCGGGGTATGTGGCTACACTAGACCCAAGCAGCTTCATCCGTGTAACTCTCCTTTCGTCCCACTTCTCCACCTCTCCTGAATGCCTTTTCATTTTAAGAGAAGTGACTTGGCTCTTTCTCTCCTTTCCTTAGCTTTTTATGGACAATAAAACCCAGCTTCTTCCCAGCTTAATGACTTAGAGCTCTGCTTTACAGGTTTAATGATAGTTATAACTCAGCCTTTATAGTTTTTTTTTTTTTTTAACTTAGAAAGAGAAGGAATTTTCAATCATGTGATTGAAAGTCATTCTAAAAAAGAGAACTGCACTCGGATTTTATCAAGTTCATTACAGGTACCTTTCTGGGTTCCTCAAAGAAGGTAGGATTACAAATAGGAATGAAAATGGGAGGAGGAAGCGAAACATAAACTCTCTTAGGACTGAAAATCCCATTTTAAAGTCGGCTGTACTTCAGAGAAAGCTGGTTTCATGGCACTGTATTCATTTGTTTTTATGTTATTTTGTAATGTTTTATATATTTCGGTGTGTTGTATTTCTCCCAACAAGATTGTAAATTCTTTGGGGGCTTTTTATCATGTTATTATTGCTCCATAAATTTTAGCATAGTTCCAAGATTTATTTAGTCTCTGTTTATTGACTGGGTAGTCGATAAAATTTCTGTTTCTACCTGTAAACAGAATCCAGGCATCTTTTTTCTCATCATTTTTGACTCCCAGTCAGTGAGCAAAGAAATGAATGAAAAACTTAGCTCTTGAGCTTGAGGAATATGCCAGGCAGGAAGCAATGCCTTTTCAATAAGACTGGTTAGGTTTATTCCGCCCAGTAAGTGAACATTTTAAATTTAATTACAAGTTAGAACAATGTTAACTTTACAATGCAATGGCTTTTTACAAATGCACACACCCAAGTAACCAGCAAGGTCAAGGCAGATTATTTCCAGCACCCAGAATTTCCTTTCTTCCACCTCCCAGTTGATACTTCACATAAAATCAACACCATTCTGACTTCTTTCACCATAGAATCATTTTGTTTGTTTGTGGGCTTTAAATAAAGAAAATCAGGGGTAACTCTATCTTGGTGTCTGGCCCTTTATCTTTTCCAGCCAAAATTATAATTGAATTATAATATACAGTAAAGTGCACAAATAAGTAAATAGCTCCTTGAATTTTTACTAAATGAATCCATCTAAGTAACCAGCACGTAGATCAAAAAGTAAAACATTGTCAGCACTCCAGGGTCCCCCATCATGCCTCTTCTACTCAGTTCCTCAACGTCAAGGGTAAAACCACTTTCATGACTTCTAAGACCATACGATAGTTTACCTTGGTATAAAATATGTAGACTTCTGTGTTTGGCTTCTTTCTTCCAAAATTATAGTGAGTAGATTCATCGACGTTAATGTGTATAGTTGTAATTTGCTCTTTTCAAGTTCTATTTAGTATTCTACTGTATGACTATACTACCATGTAAAAAATCCATTTCATATTTTTTGGACAATTAGTTTCCAGCGTGGGGCTATTATATATAGTGCTGCTATGAATATTCTTGCTTGTGTTTTTTGTGAACATAGTTATACATTTCTGTTGAATATATACGTAGAGTGGAACTGCACATGTTCACGTTTGGGAGGTATACCAAACAGTTTTCCAAAATGATTATTAACGAACATTGGCACTGGCATTGTATGAAAATTTGAGTTGTCCTACACCCTTGCCAACACTACGCAGTGGTGTGTTGATAAACCGGCTCTTTGGTGAAAAAGACCCCCCAGATTTGTAGTGTTTGTCAGTTTCAATGGTGTAAATACTCCCGCCAAGGCCGATTTCAAACAGTCAAAGTGATGTCATCAGATGCAGAGTTGATGCTAAGCTCCGGTGCAACCCTGACCTTTGCCTTTTTCATGTTAGCTATTCTTTTGAACAGAGTGTGTTCTAGTTTTATTACTTTTCTTCTGATGATTAGTGAAGTTAAGCACCTTTTCATATATTTACTGGCCATTTTGAGTGACCATTCAAATCTTTTGCTCATTTTATACTATCCTTTTTCTTACTAATTTTTAATTCTTTATATATTCTGGATAAAGATCTTTGTCACATGTATGTATTATAAATATATTTTCCTACTCTGCAGCTTGCCTTTATGTTTTCTTAATGGCATCTTTTGGTAAACAGAAGTTCTTGCTTTTAACGCAGTCCACCTTATCATTTCCTCTATAATTGCATCTTTATGTGTCCTGTTTAGGAAATCTTTGCTTACCAAAATTCACAATGACATTTTCTTGTGCTTTTTTTTTTTCTAAAATATTTGCTTTAGATATAAAATCCATTTGGAATGAATTTTGTGCCTGGTCTGAGGTAGGGGGTCAAGATCTGTTACTTTCCAGATGGATGTTCAGTTGTGGAAGTGATTATTCTTCCCCCACATACTTCAGTGCCATCTTTGTCCTAAATAAGTTGATTATTTATCTCTGGGTCTTCCTCTAAATTCTCTGCTTTGTTTCATGGATCTATTTGTCTGTCCTCCTGCCAATACCTCTCTGTCTTAATTACTACAGCTTTTTAATGGGTCTTGACATCTGGGAGTGTGAGTCCTTTGGTTTTGTTGTTCAATTTGTTGTTTTTTCCTGCCCCTCTAGAGCTTTGTATGCAACGTCTGGTGTGCTTAGTGAGAGTTCCTCACCCCTGACTGATCCTAAACTTTCATTTTAATATTCTTAGTTCCATAAGATGACAGAAAAAATGTATTCTGCTTTTTCTGGATTTTGGCTTAAGTTTTTTAACATCCCACTGTATCGAGCTTTAGAATTCAACAAACGTCCTGAGAGAGAAATAATCTCTCTGAGGCCTACCAGTTTTATCACTCAACCCCGTCTGATTGTCAGTAGCTATGCTGGCTTCTCTGATGACCTGCCCATAACAAACCTGAATCCTTGACCTTTTGCCTGGGTCCAGAGTCAGCAAATGAAACCAGAGAAAAGGCAGCTTACCTTTCTGTGGTTCTCCCATCTCCAGAATATTGGCTCTTCTATTCATCATTGATGTACTAGATCTCTGTTGTCCTTAATAAGACAGTTTTTGTATTTTATCTTACTTTGCTAAGTTTTCTTCACTGGAACATTGTTCTGTTTCATATTACTCCACACTACCCCAAAGAAAAAGTGCATAAACTGGATATTTTAAAGCATCTTTCCATATAATCTTAAAAATTACTCTCGATTATGAGCAAAGTGAAAAAATCTTTAGGATTTTCCTTATAAAATAACATTCACTTTTTTTAGTTCCATCAAAGTTAGCAATAATTAGGCTGACATTATCTTGTGAACCTTTGATATCAGCTACGACAGGGATCATTGCCATTCACATGACAGCTGGCCATCCCCAGTGCTCCCCACACTGTCTTATATAAGAGAATAATAGATGGTTTTTCTAATAATGTCTTCATATCCTCCAGAAATAATTAAATTATGTTTTTATGTTCTGTTTACTAAGTAATATTTCATGGCTTTTATGTTTTATAGGGATTTATATCCATTCCTGTATCCTGAGTTCCTCATTTCAGTGTGATATGAATTAAATGAGATGCTGTTATTCACTTTGGGATGAGTGCATAAGGTGGAAACAGGAGGAAGAAGGCAAAAATACTTGGGGTTCAATAGCCAGGACTTCTCAATCTGGGTAGGGCTCTCATTCTAGCATTTAGTTAATTCTTTTCTGCAGCTGTAGAAAAAGTCATAAAAGATTTCTTTATTTTTTCTTTCAAGGATGTTTGAATCAATATGTTCCATTTAAAGGTTTTTCTGCTTTGTTAGCATCAAGGTGATGTTTCCAGAAATGAGAATATTAGAAATGATAGCTGTTTAGTTCCTTTTTTTTTTTTTTTGAAGGTTGTGTTTATTACTGTTAAGGAGATAATAGATGTTCTGCACATTTCTTGAGTGAGCTCATCTGATGTAAAATATAATGTTTCCCATATCTTTTGTTCCCTGAATAACTCTATAATTTAAATGAGTGACTCAGAGGCAGAGAGGAAGCGAAGAAAGGGAGGACACAACCTAACAAATAAATACTTAACTCCTACTCTAACTTCAGTTCTTTGTTCAGTTGTTTCTTTCTCAGAAAAATCTTTTCTCCTAGTTTATCTAGTTCACACCCCCCTATGAGAAAATGCCATAGCACCACGGACTTCTCTTCAGGGTCTTGTCACATTTGCAGTTTCACCTCTTTCATGTGTCTTGTCAGAAGTCTCAGTTTCTGCCTCAGTCTAGGTTGTATGGTAGACAGACTCCAGGGAGACCCAGTGACCCCTGCCTCCAGGTGTCCATGCCCTTGTGTAGTCCCATCCCCTTGGGTAGTCCTATCCCCTTGGGTGTAGGCCGGTCCTATGAGATGCTTCTAACCAATAGAATATGGCAAAGGTGATGAGTTCACCTCCATGATTACGTTATATATGATTGTAACATCTGTCTTGTTTGCAAACTCTCTTGCTTGCTGCCTTTGATGATACAAGTTGCTATATTGTGAGCTACCATATGGATAGGCTCACATGAAAAGGAACTGAGGACAGCCTCCACCTGACATCCTGCAAAGAAACAAGGCCCTTGGTCCAAAAACCTCCAGTGAACTTAGAAGCAATTCCTTCCCCAGGCAATTCTTCAGATGAGCCCTCATGCTGACTGACACCTTCATTGCAGCCTTGTGAGAGAAGGGGGATATGTATGTTAGAAAAAAGTGGAATACCAATACAGTGCCAAGCATTTGATATAAATACATGTCCCAGTCATACTGGAACTTAAGTTAGGAAAGAAGATGAAAAATAAGGGTGTTCTCCTCCTCTTCCCAGACCTCATGGTTTCTACATAGAGCTCAGTCTTAGCTCTTTTTTTTTTTTTTTTTTTTTTTGAGACAGAGTCTCACTTCGTTGCCGGGCTAAAGTGAGTGCCATGGTGTCAGCTTAGCTCACAGCAACCTCAAACTCCTGGGCTCAAGCGATCCTTCTGCCTCAGCCTCCCAAGTAGCTGGGACTACAGGCATGTGCCACCATGCCCGGCTAATTTTTTTCCATACATATATATTTTTAGTTGTCTGGATCATTTCTTTCTATTTTTTAGCAGAGACGGAGTCTCGCTCTTGCTCAGGCTGGTCTCGAACTCATGACCTTGAGCGATCCACTCACCTCAGCCTCCCAGAGTGCTAGGATTACAGGCGTGAGCCACTGCGCCTAGCCGAAAGCTCTTCTTTCATTTGTGACTCTAACATCATGGGGTCTTAAAGAGAGATAAGGAGATAAAAGGGGCAAGAATGGATAAGCCTGATGCCATACTTTGTTGGGTAGACTCTGGGGGACTGTAGGAGCCCACACAGCTGCTGAAAGCAATGCCCAGGAAAGGCCATTCACCCAACAGCTGCCCTGGCAGGCACTCCAAGAAGGGAGTGAGACAGCCTCAGCAGAGGAGAACCCTCATGTGCACTATGGGACCTGTCTCCTCTGGAGACAGCAATTTTCAAACTCTCTCTCCCGCAGCCTAGTATTACAGCCTCCTACCTCTTCAGTGAGGACAAACTAGCTCTGCACTCAAGTGGCAGAGAGTCTTCTCCGTGGCTACACCCTCTTAGACCCTGGGATATACTGTGTACGTTCTTAAACTCTCCCTTTAGTGAGTGAATTAAATTCAGTTCAATTCCACAAATGTTTACTGAGCACCTACTTCATGTCGGGCTTTGTTCTAGGCATCTTGGATATATCTGAGAATAAAACAAAACAAGACAAAAAAAAAAAAACCTGGCCTAAGAGAGCTTACTCTCTAGTGGAATGCCTAGAAAACAAATATAACCAGCAACTTTAACAAATAGAAATGGTAAGAGTGATAGTGAATACAGGGCACGGGGAAGTTAGCAACACTGAATAGGGTGGTCCAGACAAGCCTCTCTGCGAAGATAGAATGGAGCAAATAGCTTATGAAGGTCGGGCAGTTAGGCATATTTTCCAGGGGCGAGAGTGGTCCAGACACTGTGGAGGCCCTAAGATGTGATGGGTCTGGTGTTTTTGAGGAGCAGAAAGGAGATCTGCCTGCCAGGAACAGAGTAAGTGGAGGGAGGTTGGTAGCTGATGAGGCTGAAGAGGGAAAGGGCCAGACGTGACAGCACCTTGCAGGTGACATTCACTCTGATGAGCCACGGGGCCCACGGGGTTCAGAAAGGGGAGCGTGACACGTGCTGACTCACGTTCTAGAAGGATGGCTCTGGCAATAGGCAGGTGTCCCTCAGAGCTGTCTGCCCCCAGTGATGGGCATCTGGTCTCTGCAGCAGCTTCTTTCGTGACCCTGTCCACTGGAACTGCACACAGGTGACCCTGGGTCCCACATGAAATGGTAGACGTGCTCAGCCCCACCACGCCCTCGCAGCCGCCACCTTCCACTTCTTCAAGAAGAACTGTTTCTCACTAACTCCCAACCCAAAGAGGCCCTTGTCTTGGGCCAGGCACCTTATTTGTCCCGCGTCTGGCCTACTCATTGCTCCCACCCCGACTCATAGCTCCAGAAAGTCCCCATCTTCCTTCCGTCCACCACACTTCCCTGCGGCTTCCAGGAGAGGCTCAAAACACCCAAGGCCACAGGCCAGAGGGAATGAGTTCCAAATTGCTTCAAACATTTCAGTCATGTCTTCTCAGCTGGATTGTAACTTTCTCTGATCCCAGCATGTAATACACCCTCCCCTTTAAGAGCTACTATGTCACAGGTACTGGGCTATGTACTGCAGACAAAAGGTGAGAAAAACCACACACAGACAACCAGCTCAAAGCCTTTCTGGCTGTAGTAATTATCTATTGCCGCATAAAGCAAATGACCACAAACAGCAGTTTAAAGAAATATTATTTCACAGTTTCTATGGGTCAGGAATCTGAGTGTAGCTTAGCCGGGTCTTCAGCTTATTAACTCTCGGCCCATTTCCATTTTCCCATGTAAGATCTTACAAAACAATTATCTGTAACTTTTTAACTGGGTGCTTTGTGAAACATATTAACCCCAGATTTCTTAAATACCAGATTGTTTTTCTTGACAAGAAAGTGGGATCAAATCTTTGCTTTTGCCATTAACAAAGAGGAAAAACATCTCATTGTCTTTGATAGAAGTACTGATTGATACTCGTGCAAACGAGTCCTTGGGCATAGAGATATGAATCAAGTACATGTCTTTATATTTATATATAAATATATGTATAGTTAATAAAAATGTTAAAGGTTCATGCTATATAAAATATCTTATTATAAAACACAAACTTGATTACATTTCAGACAGTGTAAGAGGCCAATCCACAGTCCATATAAGCTCATAGGTTAAGTTTTATTTGGTTATTGAAGTTTTACGACCAACAGACAAGAGAGTTCTAAATTTAGGGATTATTGACTTTAACAAGTCCCTCATTGTGTTACATGTATTATTTAATTCCTAGTCAAGTGTAAGTTTCAATATTTAAAAATTCAATATTTTAAATATTGAAAATATTTGTATGTATGTACACACACACACATATACCTACACACAAAAGATAATTTACCTTGGACCCATTTGCTCACATTCTTTTCTAAGGGAGGTGACTTTGTCAACAACCCAACAGGACTGGCTGGGCATGATCCTCCTGAATAGTTTCCCTGAGTTGGATGGTATGTCAGTTTCCTAGGGTTGCCATGACAACATTCTATAAACGAGGTGACTTAAACACCAAAAATTTATTGCGTCACAATTCTGGATGCTGGAAGTCTGAGATCAAGGTGTCAGCAGGATTGGTTCCTTCTGAGAGCTGTGGGAGAGAATCTGTCCCGCGTCTCTCTCCTAGCTTCTTGCGCTTTGCTGGAAATCTTTGGCATTTCTTGGTTTGCACGAGCATCACCCTGCTCTCTGTTTTCATGTCCACATGTCATCACCAGTCCTATTGAATTAGGGGTCCGCCCCACTCCAGTATGATGTCCTCATCTTAGTCTGATTGCATCAGCAATGACTCTATTTTAAATAAGGTCACAGTCTAAGGTACTGGGGATTAGGACTTTAATATATGAATTTTAGGGGGGACATAATTCAACTCATAAGAGATGTGTTCATGGGGAAATGAGATGCTTGAGTGAACTGATTTCTTGGGTGTACTGTACTGTAATGAGTTTGAATAAAATATGCTCATTCCATTTTTTAATCCTCCCAGATCCAATATTAAGTGACAAACTATGAATGTTGAATTTAGAAATGCTAGATGGGTGAGAAAAAATTTACGCATTTTCTCTTTCACTCCTACTGAAATATTAATAATTTCAAAACAAACTTGAGAATTCCACACTAGCTGATATGAGGCTGGCCTCTGGTCTCGCTCCAGCATGTCTCTCTGTGGAAGACAGAATCACAGCCCCTGAACATGTCCATACCTGATTATAGGAACCTGAGGATAATTAGGAACCTCATATAGGAACCTTATATAGCCAAAAGGAAAACCTTTTCTGGCTGAAGTCAGAGGGAGATGAGATGAAGGAAGACCGGTCAGAGAGAGAGGCAGTATTGCTGGCTTCCAGGATGGATAAAGGGAGTCACAAGCCAAGGAGTGTGGAGAGCCTCTAAAAACTGAAAAAGGCAAGAAGATGATCGTCCCCTAGAGTGTCCAAAATGTGACACAGTCCCACGGACACCTTGATTTTAGCTCAGTGAGATCTGTGTTGATCTTCTGATTTCTAGAACTATAAATTTGAATTGTTTTAAGCCACTAATTTTGGATAATTTGTTACAGCAACAAAAGAAAACGAATACACTGTCTACCTAAACTGCATGCCTAAACTGTTATGCCTATCTACATAACGCCTAGCACAGCCCTCTGCACACAGTAGGTTCTGTATAAATAATTCTATAGATAAGTCAAATATAGATCACAAAACTGTTTAAGTAAAGTTGCAATTGCACTAATCTGGGTTTTTGTGCATTGGTGGGTCTCCGCATAAGCTAAACAAGTTTAGAAATCCGAATTTCAATTCTCCTTGGTTTCTTAGGTGGGTGAGTTGAGTCTCCGGTTTGCTTGAATCAATGCTACCAATAAAAATATACATGTCTGGCCTTACAGAAAATATGTTTCTGTTAAAATATCCAAATTTCATAGTTATCCCTATGTCTAGGGTGTTGCTTCCACTGAGGGTTAAAACAAGAGAAGGGACTTTGTTTTGAAGCTGGGAGCCAGGCGTGTGGGGGTTGGCAAGGGACGTGGGGCAGTGTAGCTGAGCTGTTTCAATACTGTGCAGGCTCCCCAGAGAGTCGGTCTCAGCTTGAATATCAGAGGCAGATGGTAAAGGCTACAATGGGAGAACTTTTATAATGAGAGAGTATAGGGCTTACAAGCAAACCCGTAAAGTAGCCAGCATCTCTGCAGGGAAAGAGACCACTGCAGATAAAAGCAAGCAGCATTGTTCCCACAGAGAAAATTGCAATGCTGAGAATCCAGCCAAGGTTCACCAGGATATTTCTCAGCAGTCAAGGAGTATTGGAATAAAGGGATAATTTGTTATTACCGCAATGAGAGCCTAACAGGAGTGCCAGTCAATTTTCCTCCCTCAATTTTTCTTCCTCAAGGTTGGCAGGTATGAAATGAGAACATGGTGATTAGGTGCTTTCTGTGGCTATTTTTTTTTTGATCCTTTCTTCTACTAATAATCTTTGTCTCCTTCTCTTTTAATGTTATCTTGTCATATTTAGTTCTTGGTGAAGGAATGAAAACCCCACAAAACAAAACAAAACAAAAATGAGGTGGCTGAAATTGTTGACTCTAAAGCAGCAATGTTAATATTCAAAGGAGTGTTTTTTCCTAGGGACTGCTAGAGTTAGAGTCCCATTTGTTTTATCTTGGTCATATTTTAATATTTATTTTATACATTGATGAATTAGTCAGTGATAATCCAAATATCAAAAAAAATGACAGACGATAACTCAACAGAACGATACGTAAATTTGTTTCTTTGTTCTCCATTTCAAGGAAAAAATATGATCACAGAACAAGCTTGCTTCAGTGTATTATTATTTAAATTTTTTAAAAGCCACTTTTGATGTCTGCTCTATTGCCAGCACAGACAGAATAATTCACAAAAAGGCATCACATTCTACATACACTGGAGGTATATATTTAAAGTAATAGCTCTAAGTCACTTGGAAGATCTTCAAATAAACAGCAAAGATTGACGTTTTCTCTTTACTCATGCTTAATAAGGCAGTAACAAAGAGTGGTACATTTTAGGGAGATATTTTCCATTAAAGGTAAAAGTAAAGAGGGTACCCACCTCAGTAAATTGCACCACCATATATTCTGTTTCTCAGTTGGAAAATTAGAGGCATCCTTGCCTGCTCCTTTTGTCATGCACTCTACATCCAATGCATTAGCCGGCATCATTGGCTCTCCCTTCAAGTGTGTCTTATCACCTGTAACAGTGAATCTTTAGACCTGGCCACCTCCACACCCTTCTGCACCTCTGCAATGCTCCCCCAACAGATCTCTCACATCCACCCTTGCCCCACTGTTGTTTACCCAGTAGACAACAGGATCCTTTAAAAATGTAATCCAGATCATGCCATGCCTCTGCTCAAGACCTGCAGTGGCTCCCTGTTTCACTCAGGGTAAAAGCCCAGCTCCTCACCCTATCCTGCAAGGCTCACGTGCCCTGGCTCTCTGCCACCTCTCCAGACCCGCCCTTCTCCCCATCACACACTCTGCTCCAGCCACTCTGATTTCCTTGTAGGCTCCCACCTTCAGGCCTTTGCATCTGCTATCTCCTCTACCCTAAATGATCCCGATCCCCCAACATACACATGGGGATCATTCTCACATTTCCTTTATGACTTCTGCAAAAATGCCACCTTGTCAAGAGAGACCTTCCTTGATTACCCTTCCTAAAAATGCACTGCTAGTTTCTCCTTATTCCCTCATCCTTTGCATCTTTCTTCATCTGTTGCTACTTGACATATATATGTACACACACATAAACTATTCAATTACTAATTTATTATTCAACTTCTCAACTAGAATACAAGCTCCTTGAGGGTGGAGAGTTTGTTTGTTTTGTTTACTGCTGCATTTCCAGCACTCAGGACAGTGCCTATCACATAAAATATGCTCAATAAACTTTTGTTAAATGAGTATATGAATGGCTGTGAATGAAAGAGAAGCTAATGATGCGTAGCTTCATTAACTGAAATAAACTTGGTTAACGTTCAGTCAATAAGAAATATCAACCCAGTAGAAAACACCATTCCCAAAATTCATTGAGGCTTTATGTTACTAGAAAATTTCTCAAATTATTTTTTACTTTTCTTAGAATAGCAACCTTGTTATGGCAGATAAATTTTGGCTCCTTGGGAGGAAAAATGTCTTAGAGTGGCTAGTCTCCAAAGATGACCACCAAAAATTGCTTCTGTCACTCAGACTTGACTGGTCTTGTGATTTGTTTGGCTAATAGAGTATAACAGAAGTAATGTTTTACCAGTTTCAGACCTAGACCTTAAGAAACCTTACGAGCTTTCATTTTTGTCTTCTTAGTATCTAGTCAGCATGTACAGAAGTTTAGGCTAGATTATTGGAAGATAACGGTCCACAAAAAGGAGAAAGAAGACGTGTGGGGGAGAACAAGTTACCCCACATCGCAGTCAGCACTAAGCCACCAAGCTGTGAGTGTGGCCATTTTGGATCCTCCGGCACCAGCTGAGCCACCACAAGCAATACCACAAGAAACTAGCTCCTCGCCACTCAGGCCATCCGGTGCAGGCCCCAGATATTGCGGAGTACGTGCAGATTGATCTTGCAGAATCCTTCACAAATGCTTGACCCATGTGATTATTAGCAAATAAAATGGCTGTAATTTTGAGCTGCTAAATTTTAAAGTGCTTTAATGTGTAGCAATACATAACTGAAACAAGTCAAACATGTATTCACAGGAGGATAACATTGAAAACTTTGAACAACTGAAGTTTACTCTTTAAAAAATTATAATAAGGCTTAGTAAAATTATATATATATACACACACATATATGTACACACATAGTACACACATATATGTATACACATAGTACATATATGTGCATATATATACACACAGTATATATATGTGTGTATATATACACATTACATATGTGTGTATATACATAGTATATATATGTGTTTATATACCACATATATGGATGTATATATATTGATAATACACACATAGTATATATGTGCATACATTCGTATATATACTTTGTAAATATATCTACACATTTTTTGGTCTTCATTTCATTAAAAGGGTTAATATAAAAGTAAATTGAATATGCCACTGGTAATGCTTTGGAAACAATATCTTACTTAAATAATGTCATGAAAGCCTTATAAAAGTTTTCAAATGACATGCATTTAATTGTTTTGTTTATTAGTTTATTTCAGTGAAGTAAAAAGTTCTTTATTTTTCCAAAGAACAGTGTAACAGGCCTTTCCATATTCCCATGGAGCCCCAGAACTCTGCTGCGTGGGAAGCTCCCCTGTCCCATCCTTCAGTTCTCTGCTCCTGTTTTCAAGAGTCAGCAAACCTCAAGCAAATGTGGCATCAGGATCCTTCTATGTTTTGTTCCACAGCGTGGACATAAAGCTGCCTGCGATTGTTAAGAGGCTCAAGCTGAAATTCTCAAGCACACCAGGAGAATTTTCAGGGTGAAGGGACAATAAAATGGAGCTTTCTCAGGGGTTCAGTGTTGATTATCCATTGTGGAGGAGAGAGAAAAGGGAGAAATTTGTGCTTTTGTGCTATACTGATTTAATCGGTGTTGTCAAAATAATGATATATTTCCAGGGTGTGGGAAGTTTCTGAGAGGGGCCTCTTTGTGATAAAATGTACTTTTCCCCTCTTCTCACAGGATATTAAAATCTGACTTGGCTGAGATTTATTTCAAAGAGGCTCTTCCAAAGTCAGCTCTTCCCAGCTTTATAGAAAGGGAGCAGCCCCCGTTGGCATGTGATTGCAGTGAGCTCCCACGGTTGATTTTGAGATATGTTCAGGGCATATTAGCTGATCCTGCTCTAATACAAATGTGTTCAAGAACTTGCTTTCCTGTACCATTTCACAGAGAGGAGTGAGAGAGGAAATGCAGGTCAGAGAATTGTGCCAAGAAACCAAACAATTTAATGATGAAGCCCCACAAAGATTAGGATCTACTGGTCTAGATAATTTTCACTTATTTTTAACCATACATTTAGTTTTGAGAATCTGTGAAGTACACTTTGGCTACTTGTTGGGATTAAATTGGATCGAGACGTGTAAAAAGCTGCTCAGAGTCTTAGAGAGATTACTGTGCTGGGAGGAGGTTTTCTTTATTGATCCTATTTTATTACTTTGAGAAAATGAAAAAACCGTGCTTTTGTCAATCATGTGAAATAGAAAAGCAAAATCCAAGCAGTTGCTTTAGTTTGCTCAGAGAAAGGGAAAATAATCCACGGCAAAAATAAAAAACGAAAATAACTTTTTAAGTGACTTTTATTACCAGTTATAAATGTATTTTTGCTGTTATTTTCCCCTGGAAGGGAAAAGACTATCAAATTGATCATATTAAAGAATACTATTTTATTTTCAATAAGTATGCATTTATTAATTATAACTTATAGTTACTGAAAATGTGTTATCCAATGTCAAACACTGCTATATAAGCCTAAACTCAAAAACTGGTTTCCAATCTTTACAGCGATATTTTTGTTGTTCTTCAGATATTATTAAATATTTGTTCTTTAGTCTGTATGTATTTTCTGAATTTTTAGTAGTATCGTAATACCTAAAAAAAAGAAATCCCCTCTTCTATCCCGCATCCCCGACTGTTTTAGGTACTATCATGATATTGTTTTTAGTCTGAGAATGCTTTTGGATTTTTTATTTTCTTTTTCTGGTTGAAGTAAAAATTCTCCTTTATGTCAAAGTGAATTTTGCTAAAAGATTCACTGGAGGCTATTGTTAGTGGGGTGTTAGTGTGATCGCTGGGCCAAGTTTAAGAAGTTTTAAAAATAAGATTTAGCTTGACTATTTTTTTTCTGATTATGAGCTAGAAAATGTTTACGGAACAAAAATCAGAAAATGCAGAAAAACTTGAAAAAGAAAGCCCGAGACACCCATACTTTCTCCTTTCCTCAGAGGATGTAAACCCTTTCAGTTGTTACATATACCTTCATGGATGTGGATGTCTGTGTATTTTAAGATTGAACAACCAAAGACACAGAGTGTGTGAAATCTATATGTTACTCAATACAATGCAAACAGTTTTCCTAGATATTATTTTTCAATTTAGCAACTACATAAATTTTCATTTTGTGGATAGCTTGTTATTTATTTAAGCAATCCCTTTTGGTTGAAACTTTAGGTTGTTTTTCATTTTTATTGTTGTAATTAACACTATGATGAGTGGGCCTTGTGTATAAATCTTCTTGCATGTCTTTGTTTCCATGGGATATGTTCCCCAAAGGAGCATTGGGTCCATTAGCATGTCTCAGAAAAATAATCTCTCAGCCTTAACAAGCAAACTGTAAAAAATAATCTGAAAGTAAACAGACTATAGGAAAATCACTTGCTATTTCTAATTAAAAACCACATAAAGTGTAACTAGAATGTTTGTACCCTCACAATACCTTGGAATAATAAAAAAAAAAAAAAACATGCTAAGTTCAATGGCAGTCGAGGGGGCGGTGGGGCTTTTAGGCATCGAGGAAACCCATATTTTATGTCCAGAGGCCTGAAGCAACAGGAAATGGTCAGTGATTCAGTCTGGCTGGAGCTTGGGTGCCAGAGACTGGTGGTGAGGGGGACAGGTTCGGGTGAAAGAGGGACTCAGATGTCATGTAAAGACTTTAGTTTTATCCTGCAGAAGATGTGCAGCCTCATCAAAGGAGCTTAAATATTATTGCAGTAGGATCTGCTTTTCACTGGAGAAGGTACCCGGGAAACTGGAGGGTCACAGAGGCGGAAGGAGGCAGGAGCTGAGGAAAATAGTTCTGGGTCCGAACTAGAGCAGCTGGAACAGAGACAGAGAGAAGAACATAGCTCATGAGTTTGAACTGAAAGACTTAGCAGACTTAGAGACCAGCAGTGGAGGGCACGGGAGAGGGAGAGGGAGAGGGAGAGGGAGAGGGAGAGGGAGAGGGAGAGGGAGAGGGAGAGGGAGAGGGAGATTGAGAAATTGAAAGAGAAAGAACAGAGTATTGTGTCGGTTCAGGTGCTCTGAGAAGCAGCCTCCGAGACGGGATTAGATGTCAAAAGATTCAGTGGAGAAACACCTGTCTGGAATAAGGGCGAAGGAACAAGGGTAGGCAGACCTTGGTGAAGTTCGGTGAAAGGGGAGAAGGAGGGAAGGATTGGTAGGAAGAGCTCTAGACTGCAGCACCATGCTGAGGAAGTTTTGGCCAAGCTGGCATGTGGCCCATGAGCAAACGTCGCTCCTTGGAAGAGCCCCATATCAGGCAGGAACCCCACCATGCTCTGTCTCTGTCTAGGAGCAGCTTGGGGGAAACCTGGCCTCAGTGCAGAGCCAGTGGCGGCTCCCATGGGTGGCAGCCAGGGCTCCGTCAACGATGCTCCCTCCCACAGTAGAGTCTCTTGAAGGACATCTGAGTGTCACACGTTCAGGGCACCACAGCTGTTAAGTGCTTTCTGGCTTGGATGGTGCATGGAAAACACCAAGTATAAAATCAATACTAGAGGTAAGCCTGGGTGTCCAGCAGTATAATTAAATAAGGTGGGGAAAAACTTTTCTCGTTTGGGAAGAAAACATAATGTTACAGAGAAAGAAAAGACACCTGACTCAGACAGTACTATTTTGCTTTCTGATTCGATCAATTTATTTAATATACTGTGGGACTTTGAAGGAGTGATTAAATTCTCTGATTCTCCATTCATAGCTTTTTTTTCATAAAGTGGGAATTAAGAATATGTATCTCACATCAATCTTTTGGAGGTTATTTGAGATCTTAAATATACGCCATTGCATGGCACATGATAGACATTCAGTGGTTATTAGTTTCCTAATAACTGGCGGAAGATTGCCTTATGTTTCAAACTTGTGACATATCCAGAGTGCACAGATACACATTTTATTGTTTCTAGTTTGCTCAGTGCAAAAACTCTTTCACTCCTGGATTTTATAGAGAAGCCATTCATTTGTCTTCCTGGCATACCTGTTTATATTCTGGGTTTCACACAATCGATGGATAAAACCTGAGGAGCTAAGAAGATGCTGGTCAGAAAAGTCCCTGGCAATGCTTGTGTAGCCAAAATGGCCAGAAGTACGGACACACTCTGCCCCCGTTGTAAATCCAGAGTAAGAAGTTCTGGGTGCAGATAATTCTACGTTATGCAGGTAAAAACCGGGGATCTTACAAACTGTGATTTTTAACTGGTAAGGTTGGTAGTAAAGTTACTATAAGTAAGCTCAGATTTTTATTTTTCCTATACCATCCGGATCAGAGATAGTGTGGGGGTAAGTCCCAGGCACTATTTTTTATAAACCTCCCTGGTTGTTACATTGTGCATTTTTATTTTATTTCGTTTGGCTTTTATTGTGGTTTTGAGAACCATCAGTCTTAATCAGTAATATTGCCTTCTTCAACAGCCACACTGTCACGGTTAAATATTTAGGCATATTTGTTTAGATTCAGTATTAGTTTTTTAAAGAATAATTGAGATAAAAAGCTTGCTCTTCTCAATACCGTGAAGCCCTGAATTTAGCAAAACAGACCCCTGCGGAGCCGAGCATAGCTGCTTACTGCTCTTAACTTATCTAGAGGCAATAGCTGATCAACAGTGTCTCCAGGGTGGGTCTTGCAAACCTAATCCCAGCAGCTCACCTCTTGCCCTGGGTACGAGGTGTGAGGGGAAATAACGACTTCATCCTCTTCTCCCGTTAGCTGTCGGGAACTCAGGGTTTCCATTGCATGCATAGTAGTGAAACATCTAAACTCACTGAATTTGGCAAATTGCTTTGGACAAAAATAATTTCCACTCACAGCGACATACAGACTGTGAACTAAAATAAAATCTTAAGCCCTCCAGCCGACTGAATGGACCCTGCTCTCTCGGCTAAGGCCCTCCCTCCAAAAAAAATAACCTGCAAAGCTGAGTTGCCAGCCATGAGGAGAAGGGAGGTCCGGCACGGCTAGTTATGCCCTGTCCCTTTTGGAGTTATTCTTTGTAACAGTAAGATACAAAATCATTACCAGGCCTAATGCCACGTAAGACAGAGGTTACACCACACCTGCAGGTCTTCCATTTACTTAACAGATCACTGGAGCCTGGGTATATGGACACTGCTTGTTTCTGATTGACAGACTTCCTTATCTTAACTTAAAACATTCCAAGCCTCTAGACAAAGCCTCGTTTCTTTAACCAATTACGAATCAGAGAACCTTTAAACCCACCTGCAATCTGTAATCCCCTGCTTTGAGGTGTCCTGCCTTTTCGGTCCAAACCAATGTAAACCTTCCACGTATTGATTTATGCCTTTACGTGTAATTCCTGTCTCCCCAAAATGTATAAAACCAAACTGTAACCCAACCAGGGGGAGACCACTTGCTCAAGGCTTCTTGGATGTGGATCTCCAGGCCATGGTAGCACATATTTGGCTCAGAATAAACCCCTTTAAATTATTTTACAGAGTTTTGGTTCTTTTCTATTGACAAAACTTTTGAGAACAACACTGAAACAAGACAGTTTCTAAGACTGAATTTAAAATTGCTGTGTAGAGGAATTAACTTGGCTCTGTTCCCTTTTTGATCTGTCAGGTATCTATGTAACCATATACCTACAGTGAGGGTTCCGGTCTGGAATAGCTTGCAGAGGGGAACGCTGAACCCAAACACATTCAACTACAATTTTATCCTGCCATCAGCTCACTACCTACAGGACTTGTCATTTCTTTTTTTTAAATTCAGGGTATTGTGAGGGTACAAACATTACGGTTACACTTTATGTCTTTGCCTCACCCAAGTGTGGGTTAAAGGCATGCCCTTCCCCCTGACAGTGCTCCCCGTGTCCTTTAGTTGTGGATTTACCCCCCCCCCCAAATCCCCCAATCCCTGGAGAGTATTTCTGCCATGTGATCACCCTAGTGTTGATCAGTCAGTACCAATTTGATGAGGACTTGCCATTTCTTAGCAAAAGCAGACCACCATCCATGCAGCGAGCTGCAAGAGGAGACGGCGTAGCTCAATGGGCTCTGAAGTGAAAGAAACAGTCTGGGGTTTGAACTTCAGCTCCAGTATGTCCTAACAGTAAATCCTTGGCCAAGTCCCTTAACCTATCTATCAGTTTCCTCATCTGTAACATGGGGGTAATAATAGGGCTCATCTATATTCATCCCACAGGAAACAGAAGGCAGACCTGAAGATCAGCCACTGGGAAGATCCAGTGTCCCTGAGACGCCGGGGCACGGCACGAAGGCAGCAGGGACATGAATGGATATGGAGAAGGGATTCTAGACAAGTAGCTACTGTTTTCTGCTTTGGCCGGGTCTGGGCCTTCCCACAGCATCTGCGCGTGCTTTTCATTTCCAGGCAAAAGTCAACGATGTTTGTAAGAGCAAGAAATCGTAGAAAACCTCGCCCCTGTTGGATTCTCTCTCTCAACTTCCCCTTCCTTTTCTCTTGGGAGTGCATAGACAGCCTGGCTTCACCCAGGCCAGTTCAGATGTCGGATTTGAAACTTGACCTTGAAATGAAGAAGCAAAAGGGATTGGAAATAATGAGGTAAGTTAAGTAGTGATCCCAAATGTAACCTAAAACTCTTTTGGAATGAGACCACCCTCACTCTTCAAATTGTCGCTCCGCTGGGTTTTTTTCAGCGTCACTTGCCGGTGCCTCCTACGTGTTGAGTTCTGTTGCAAACGTGGAAGCATAAAACACAGAAGAGAGTTAGGGAAACAGGACATAGCACCTTCTTCTTCTTTGCTCTTTTATGTGTATGTCCCAAACGTCAACATGAGTAGTTTGGATATCAGAAACAAGTAGTTTCTAGAAGGAGGGAATAAAGTGATTCTAGGTTGTGGTGGCCTGGGAAGGTTATGGTGAGGTTTCAGAAAGGTTAGATGAGAAAGAGTGGAAACATGCATTGCTTTTTAGAATGAAGATAGAATAGACTTGGTTAAAGCAATTTTTGCTAAGACAAGTGGTAAAAATCATTAAAGCAATGGGTGCAGGAATCTTAAGATTACACTTGACCTTGAAGACAATGAGCAACTACCGATTGTTTCTTCAGAGGTGAGGAAATGGAATGTGATAAGTGCAATGCTTATTTTTAATGAAACAATTATATTTGAATATATTTGTATGATAATAAATAAAATAAATAGCATCTTTATTTAGTTTTATAATTGTCCTGGACATTGCTCTAAGCGCTTCCCATGTATGAATTTGTTTAATCAAACTGCAATCCTGGTGATAGGTGCTCGCACTATCCCATTTCACGGATGGGAAGTAGGAGTTTCTATGGAGATTGCTCTGGTGGGGACACACCACAAAGATCAGGTGGGACAAAGATGCCGAGGCCAGGGTCCCGGGGGGAGGCTGGGAAGATTTGCCAGACAAAGCAACAAGCCACTGAGTCTAGATGAAGCCTGTGGTATCTGACAAGTTTTGTTTGAATGTCAAGAGACATATCCAAGTTAAATATTAAATGTAGATAAAAACATATTTGGTGCCTTGACCAAAAGGGACAAAGATTCTCTTTTGTAGAGTCAAAGGGTACCAAAAGGATTTCCTATGACCTTGCAGGGAAGCATAAACACTACGTTTCTTCAGGCCACTCAGTGTTCATTTCTTACAGAATGCCCTTTTGCCTGCCATCACCCACCAGGCAGAAATTCAACATTCTGTAAAGTGGTGGTTCTTTCTTCCAGAAGCAGCTTGTATCATTTCATATTTATTTCTGCTTTCTAGAAAAAATTCTGTTATTTCTATTTATTTATAAAATATTTAAGAATGCCAAGAAGTATTGGGAAAGATATCATAGACAACCATGTGTCACAATGTAGATCTATTATCTTTTGCCATGTTTTCTTTATATCACTTTCTACTTTTGCTTTTTAACAGATTTATTGAGCTATGGTTGACGTATATTGCATATAACGGTGTACAGTTTTGACACACAAATACACTCATGAAACCATTACCACAAACAAGTAGGATAACATTTCCATCAGCCACCTATATCACTTTTTAAAGACGTAAGATATTTCTTATGCAGTTAAAGCCCCAACAGAGTTCTCATCTATCCCTCCCCAGAGGTAATCACTGTCATGAAGTTATCCTTCCTGTGCATTTGCCCTGTTTTTTTTAAAGTATTATGTACCCCCAGATAACATGCAGTAATATCGAATAATATCTTGTTTTAATATTTTACATAAATGGCATCATACTGAAGATATTTTTGAACTTGCTTTCTCCCCGCAACAAAATGTTTATGATATGTCCATATTTATCCATGTAGATTAGATCCATTAATTTTATCTACTTTATAAAAGTATTTGATTACACTAAAAAATTAAACAAAAATTAAAGAGTTTGTCTTCAAAATTGAAGTCCAAAATTGAAGTCCAAAACCAGCTTGTTGCATTATATTATGATGGTAGAAAAACGTAAGTTTTAAACTCAAAGACTGTTAATAGTAGTTTATTTATATGATAGGAATATGGGTGATTTTTATTTTCTTCTTTGTATCTTTATTTTCCAAATTCCCCATAAAAAATAGGCATTATTTTTATAATAAGAAAAATTAAAATATCAAGTTGAATAATTAGGGTGCTTTACGGTAAAACTATGTGATTAGGAAGTTTACAGGCAACGCTGAGCATGGAAAATGATCCTAAAAGGGCGTATAAGCACCTGAGACACAATATGATTTGAGGACAGCTTTGAGCATGCAGAGATTTTCTTATTGTTTTATAAGTTGGGGTGGATAAGTCAGGGAAGGGAACTTATTCATTTTTTTTCAGTGAGATTTTCCAAATAGAGCTCAGGGAATCCCATTAGATTTTTATGATGATCTCCTAATAGGCACAAATATACTGTGTCATTTTTCTCTAGGAAGATTATTACATTCATTCATTCCATAAATGAAAGAGTTTATTTCATTCACAAGGAAGCTGATGGAGCTCTTGGCACTAATCTCCTCTACTTTTTTCCCAGTTGGAATACATACACCCTTTCCACTTTTTCTTGATGTGACTCATTTTTCCATTGATTTTTCTTTATTTTTTTAATAAAATTTTTCTGAACATGTCTAGGTAAAGATTATTAAATGCTTCCCTGAGTGCCCATAACTAAAATGAAAATATAGGAGAAGAATATTTCCTCACATTTTCCTTATACTTGAAAAATGTGAACTTCGGTATTTTTGAAATGTTTATCTTGGAGAAAACTCAAGAGTCATGACAAGGTGGGCAAATTGCTCTCTTGTTAACGTTTTTATCATTCCAGAATGCTGATGAATTATCTTCTTAATTAGTAAATTTATTTAAGCTGAGGGTGTAGTGCCTTTATAACTTACTACAGGATGGTGTCGTGAGGACTGAATGCTAATGCTGGTGGTGTATGAGCACGCTGGCTGCAGGAATGAACAAACATTATTCTGTCTTTACGTTACTGTGAGTTCACATGAAGAATCTTTGTCAGGTTGTATAATTTTGATCCAGACAGCTGGTCTAAGTTTATGCAGACATTGTATCTTTCTCCATTTGAGGTGTTTCCTCCCTGCCCTCTGTTTGCTGTCTGCCTTATTCCACCTCAAATCACACACATACACACATACAAACACAAGTAGGCAAATGTGTACCTATTTGTGTCCTCACCCAGAATTGCATATGATACAGAGTGATAGTCCAATTGCTTGTAAAGAGTGTTTGAAATGTGGACGTACTTCAAGCTGTAATCAAATAATGTTAAGTAGTGAACGTTGGTTTATTGAATAGAATCAAATTTTCAAAAAGCTTTGTTCCATGGAAATGTCTTGTATATGTGCTTGTGAGTGAGTATATGACAAATATCTCACGTCCAGGAGTCTCAAAATGCTGATTTTTAAACATACACAAACTTATGGTATTGATATGTTTGTTACTTAGTAGAAATGATCACTGAATACTATTGATGCTTATTACGCTACAGAGAAAAGGGGAAAATTCAATTAACTAATAGCATTATAGTCTAATTATACACACCCATTTTATTTCTCAAAGGATAATACTAACAATTAAGTTAGCACAGCTGGATATTAATATATCCAAAATATCTTCTACAGTAATATATTTTTGTAAGTACTAAAAAAGGAGAAAAAAATATTGAGGATTAATATCTTTTTAAATAATGAGTAAATCATTGACGTTGTTAACGGTGCATTTTAAAATTATTTTCTTTTTAAATAATATTGCCCTTTTTAGGACATAATTGATGAAAATTATGTAATAAAGCAGCAAATGTTTTCCAGATTTGTTCTCTTGTTTTATTACATTTGCGATGTACCATTGCTTCACATTTTACCCATGAGATACTGCTTATAAAGAGAGTATTGGGAGATATTGCAACCACATAGCCTCTATAATAGAAATGATGATGTTTACTATTCACTATATTGTTCAGTAACACTCCACTTGACAAGAGAACACTCAGAATCATACCTGCTTCAAAGACAACTGTAATTTATTGCTACCTTTTAATTTCTAAAGACGTTGTCTTCCTCATGCTGTTTTGTTTAAGTTAGTTTTTAAATCACGACTATGCAGGTAAGAAAAGAGACTCATCATGGGTAAATAGGTCATTTATCAAGAAAGCAATGGAGACAGGACTCAATCACTGTTGTTCTGGCTCCACGATCTATGTCCTTTCACTTCTGCGTGCTCCCTTTCAAGAAAGGATAAGGGGAGATGAAACAGGGAAAGAGGAGAGATAGGTATGAAGCCAGTATTAAGACAAAAAAGTGACCACTCATTCCAAGGACTTGAATTTAGTCTAGATAAACTCAGTAAATTATTAAAGACCCACAGATAGACCAGGAAATCTTTAATAAGGACAGTGGCAGCTCTTGTACTCTCACAATGGGGATGTGGGTCCATGGAGACCTGGGCCTCAGGGTTTTTGTCTACTGTCCTATTTTGTGCTGGTCTGGCAGAAGGTTCAAAACAGAGTGCTATGTGCCAAGAGGGGCTATAAGACAGGTGGGAAAGCAGATACTAAAAACAGATGATGATCTTGGCAGAGGGATTATCACTGGCTTGAAAGGATACGATAAGAGAACTCTATCGTAGAGAAGTAACAATTGACTAGTTTATAGATCACTAATATTCCCTATGGAGGAAAAAATAAATAAATAATTTTAAATACAAAATTGTAAATGGAAGAAAGATGTGCTGAAAAGAGTGAAAAGGAAAAAGAAAAGAGAGGACAAGAGAATAAATTGTTCCTTATCCATAACTTTATATTATTCATATTATCATAGGTATCAAGATGTCATATTCCTATGTGGGTAACATGTCATTGCTATCTCCTTATTATGAAAATTATACAAAACTAAGATTCAGAAAAGTCTGAGAAATATAGTTAGTTAGCAATAAAACCAGGACATGGGCCCAGATTTCTGGATTCCCATTATACCATTTTTTTAAATAAAGGCAGGTGGAAGCAGGTTTCAATAACACCCCTTCCTTAGCTGAAAAAATGCTAATGTTAGAGTGAAGGAGTTATGACATGTACTACTTTGGTGAGTAAATTATTGGATTTCCAAATGGAGCCTGAAGAAATACGCCTGGAGAGATTCCCTGAGTCAACTGATCTGCAGCTGCTAACGCTTTTCGCAGGATTCCTGCTGCCTCCTCTCGAAGAATAAAGAAACAGGACTCTTAAAGATTGGGTTTTCACTGTGGCTTGGTTGAACACCTAACTTTACTACTTCTTAGAAGAGAAGACACAAAATGAATTTTCTCATTGTTTTCTTTTTCTGGGGAAAGGAGGGGGAGCTGTCTGTGGTATCACATGAATCGGCCTCTCTTTACCAGCATGCAGGTTCTCCGCCCAGGGTCACAGAAGTCCAGGAGACCAGGAGGCCAGAGCTCTAAATAGATGAGGAGAATCAGGGTGCATGGGCAAGGATGGAGGAGACAACTGAAGTTTCACCAGGATTGTGTGGGCTCCTATCACCTTGAATTATACCACCTAGATATTTGTCTCACCTTGTCGTTTTGTTACTAAAGAAGATATAACATTTTGTTACTAAAGAAGTTTGGGAGAATTTTTGAGTATAAAACTGAAAAGAGAATGTCTAAGTCCTCTGGAAATAAATGGCATTGACAGTCCTCTTGGATTTAATTTCTGACTGCTTATGTTCGGAGACATACAGATGCCTTCCTTAATTGTATCCAGTTGAGATAGTCCTGATGGAAAATTCAGTATATTGGCCATAATTATTAAATTAGTGAGTCGCAGATATGATTAGAAAGAAATTAACACAGCCACCTGACTCTTGTTAAGGTTCTAATTGATTCTGGTTATTGAAGTTGTCCCAATTAAATTAGTGATGTCCAGCTCAACTCAACATTCCCTAACGATTTGAAAGTGACTTTTAGTTGCACAAAGCTGTTCTTTTTAATGTTGGATAGAGAAAACAGTCTCTATCTCTTAAATGTATCTGTGTAAAATATGATTTTTTTCTAGTAATAATTTAAGTTCCTAACATTTAGTTCCTCCTCATATGGGAGAAATCCTATCCTAAATCCAGAAAAGGAAAGTTGGAGATGGCACTAAAGATCTATCCCAGCCAACAGCACTCTATTGTGTTAACCCCCTTTAAATTAAAATTGAACACCTCCCCTGAAGGGAACTCCCATGGCAGTCCATTTACTCTTTGGGCAGATTTAATGCTAGGAAATTGTTTTTCATACTAAGTTCATTTATTCATTTTACAGATGCTTATTTTGTACCTACTACCTTCCAAGCATTGCGTCAGGGCACTATAGATATAGTAGTGAACAAAATGACCTCTATCCTGAAGGAAATTAAGTAGAAGCTGAAATATCCATGTTTTTAACCTATTAGTCCTTAACCTGCCCTGTGGGCTGCAAACACACATCTAAAAATCAGTTATGTTCCTATAGATTCTTTTCTTTCCCTAGATAAATACTCAGGGTTTTGTGGGGGTACAGTTTGAGAATTTTCATGTGAGATGATTCCAAGTCCTTTTGTAATCTTGTGATCCTTCCTTGAACACCTTTTGGTTTCTCTCTATCCCTTTTAAAGTGTTATAGTTGGAATTAAATGTGATTCACCAGGGCAGTGGTATGTTTTGCTCATGCACTCCCTAAACAAAGTCTGAAAAACTGTGTACTTCTTTGAACATTTTTAGGTAGACATCTAAAACTTTTTCATTATAAGTATAAACAGTTATAGTGGATGTAATTTCCAGTACATTGAGAATATTGACTTTAAAAATAAAAATGTTACTTCACTCCTTTTAATGTATTCAAAGGAATATAAATATCAAGGTGATTTAATACTCGCCATTATCCATTTTGAAAACACACACACAGTTGTATTTTGTTGATCATTTAGACTCACTTCTATTTCTCCTTGAAGTCATAATTTTATTCTATTTCCCTCACAGAACTTTATCCTACTGTAATATAGTTTTATACTTAAAATCATAGATTAATGACAGTAATTATTCTCTGCAATAATGAAATCAATTTAATTTTTTTATGTCTTGTGATGATAAAGATTTATGTGTTAAAATTTTTAGGAGTATATGCTACAATAACCATAATAATAGTATATAGATGATCTAAGCACCAACATATCACAAATTCTGATAAATGATTATTACTAATAAATTAAAAAGGTAAAAATTTATTTTAAGTACTTTTGTAATGAGTTAAATGGGGAGGGGATTTGAATAAACTACCCTTGATTGAGTGAATTGTCTCATCGTTCTCCTTTCTTTGTTATTTCCCTGAAGTGTTTCAAACCTCCGGGCAACACACGATTGCAAGACTGTGGATGAGTGCGAGGTATATCTTCCTCTCACAACGTGGATAAGTGGCAATGGGGGGGTGCTGTAGAGAAGAATCTTGACCATGGTCACCTTCTTGGGTAGATCAGGTTTAGAAGAGAGTAAATATTAAAGGTGATGATCTGAAAATGGATTCTCTTAAAAATATTCACATGCATATTCCCTTTCAAAGTCTTCGTCTCTTGCCATGAGTAATCACATTCCATTCTGAAGACCAACACTCCAGGGTGCAGTCCAACCAGAACGCAGTGGAATGGGGTTTCTATTTCCCTCATTTTAGAAATAATTCCTTTTATTAGTACAACTGATGATCACATTAAGTATTTCAGGGACCAAATTGTACTACAAATTTATATAATCTCCATAGCTACCTTTGAATTGACTTTCAAGTCTGTTCCAGCTATGTTCTTGCTAGGTGACATCCCTCCCCATCATATACTTATAGGGAAGCTTAAATTTATCTACATCAGATTTCATCCTCTTAGACTCAGCCGTTACTCCAGCCTGTTGAGATATTTTTGGATTATGAGTCTATCTTCAACCCACATAGAGAAGATTTGAAGATTTGAAGGGTATAGGCATATATATTCCTAGGAACTAAAAAATGCAGCATTTCCCCAGGATTTTCTTTTCAGTAATCATGATATATTGTGATTACACTGATGCTTCAGAAAGACATGTACTTTTTAAGATAATTTTTCAGAAAAGACACATAAGGGCATTAGACTTGTGAGAACTGCTGGACTCTGATTTCAATTCTTCCACATCATTCATTCATTCACAAGCATGAGTGCCTTCTGTGTGTTGGACCTTGTGTTAATCACTGTGGAACCAGGGATGAAGAAGATGATTCTATGAGCAAAGCAAACATAAGGAAGTCAGATAAACTATTAGTAATAGTACAGAGTGGTAAGCACTGTGAAAAGTGTATGTCCAAGGTGGTCTAGGAGTACCTGGAAGAGTACCTAATTCATATGAAAGGAAGGTGGCTAATGAAAGCTTCTTAAAATTGGTGACATAGGAATTTATAAGAGTAAATAGAAGCAAAATGTGCAAAGAACAGGAGATATGCAATGGTTGGAAGGGAGGTATTTCAAGAATAATAATATGAAGGCATGGAAGTACAGAAAATATCTATTTCAAATTGTTAAACCTATAAACAGAAAAGGAAAAC
Source organism: Avahi laniger (assembly GCA_963575035.1). NCBI lineage: Eukaryota > Metazoa > Chordata > Mammalia > Primates > Indriidae > Avahi > Avahi laniger. Next base: position 21,149 of record CAUYSK010052026.1, on the reverse strand, counting down.
TCAATCCAAAATAAAATGAGGCTTATAGGAAATGCAGGGAGAAAAAATAATTTTTCACCTTGCCAAAGGACAATAATAATCAAAGATGTTGAAATTCCTTGACTTATGTGAAAATGAGAATTCTCATCAGTAAAATGTATACCTGACACAGAAGTGATGGAAACCCTAGTTTGTGACATCCATGCTTTCAATGTTGGATTTCTAAGGGCTCTGGACACTGAGTACAGATGCGCCCTCCTTCCTGGATGCTCTTCCCTCACCTCTGTCTGGAGAAATTCTGCTTTTCCCCAGGTGTCAGATAACAAAGCCCCAAAACTCAGAGACTGTCAACAGAGGGAGGTCTTGACCACCTCCAGGGCTGAGGGCCAGGGGAGCAAATAGTACCCCCAGAGCCCAACAAGCAAGAGAGCTGTGGAGGAGGGAACCACAGTGCTGAAATGGTGTGGGGGTACCTCAATCCCACTTTCCCCTGCTTTAAAATCTCCCTCCCATTGGAGTCAAACCCAGTTGGAAGCCAGTCCAACGAGAGAATATGAATGCAGCTCATAAGGGTCAACTGCTTGGGTCCCAGAGGGACAAATGGGGAAAAACAAAGTGAATGAAACACAAGTTTGGGACTCACATGCTCGCAGATATTCATAGGTGTGTGTGGAAGATAATTAGGCAATTTTGCCATTGAGGATGAATCTGTTTCCTGAATTCACTCGCCCTGTATACACCTTAAACGCAGGAGATTTCAAACAAACAGGAACCAGAAGTGCCAGCCATACACAGTACCTATAGCATAAGCTGACATTGAGAAGTCAAAAGAGCTAGATCTCTACCTTACTTACATGGATGATGAAATCCTGAGACAACTCCTGACTCTCTAGTCCAGATGGAACCCAGGGGAGTCTAGCCTTGTTCTTGCTAATGGCACTAAACTGTGTGGCAGGGCTTTCTCACATGAGTGGGGCCCACGGGCTCACACTGAGCTAGAAGTTCCAAGTCATCTGATGATCTATGGAGCAGATCCATCCCATTTAGTTGACTGCAGAATGGACCCAGTCTTTCCAGGTCCGAAGGCCTATTATGCCCGACAGGGCTGAGATCACCCGGAGCAGCTCTTCATTTGACTAAATGTTTGTTCTCAGCACCTAGACACAAAGTTGGGTGGGAAATTACAAATTGTAATTTGACTTTCCTACAATTCTATCTTAGAACTACTGGGATTAAGGAACTAAATTTGATGTTTTGATCACTGAAAGCATGTTGCAAGACCTGTCTGATAAAAAGTTTTTATTCCAGTGCATATAAAAGTCTAGATCTCTGAAACAAACATTGTTTGTTTAAACAACCAATGGAATTGATCATAAATATTTATGAGATTCCAACAGGCATAGGAAAAGTATTTCATCAGAAACAAAAGGTTTTCTATTAGCACTGAGAGGAAAGAGAGTTTTCTTCTGGACATTAGCATTTCTCTTACATAAACTTGGGTTTTCATCTATCTCCAGCAAATATAATTGTTTGGCCAAGTCTGAGAGTTTTGGCCAAAAAAAATGCTTACTTGAATAAATATTTCTTACATATTTCACAAATTTAAATTAATTCTGTATTATCATCTTGTTTTGCAAAGCTGGGTTGTACCAGAGCCATTGTGCCTACTGGTTAGATTGGAGAGTTATATGTTTCTCCCATCCAATATCTTAAAGGCATTCCCTTGACAATGAATGTACAGCCAATGTTCCATTGTAAATGAACATCTAAGTTATGCTTTACCAATTAGTCTTGTTGTATGTGTCCCTCCTGTGAGTAAGGAAAATATTTTCCAAATTCATTGGCAATCTCTTAGTAGAGCACTGTCTCCATCTTGGCAGGGTGAATTGTTTTTGTGTATTAAAGATGCTAGTGATATGAATATGGGAAATCACATCCCGGATTAACTGTTTAAGGTTTTATTTTCTTAGTCTGCTCACAGAAAAAATTATTTAAAAAACTACCAACCTGCACTAACTTGAAAGTCTATACTAAATATTATTGCTCAATTTGAACGTTTAGATGCATTTGACAAAAATAGTAATTTGATTTTTTGCATTTGCAAATGTGCTAAAAGTAGGGAAATTAAACTATCCCTCTTTTATAAAAACTTTTATCAATTTAATGTAAGTGTGATGGGTTAGGGATCAGTTTCCAACATGCATTCATATATCTAAATTCAAATGGCAATATCTAAGAAGTACATTAAATGTTTCCTCTGAACACTTTTAACACATCTCAGAATTAAAAAAAAACATTCACTACTTTGGAAAAGAATAAAAGCTATTATTCATACTCATAACCAATCAGCTGAACTTGTATTTTTTGCTAAGAGTAATTAGGGTCTAGGTAAGAATATTTTTATATGTAGGGGCCTAGGTTCAAATCAAATTCAATGTATGGATATAAGAAAGAAAATAAAAATTCCGGGATTAATTTAAGAATTTCCTGTCCAACTTCTGAGCAAGCTCCCTGGGAAGCTGGAGTAAGCAGCTGTCCACCCGATCCAGGTGAGAGATTTTTCCTGTCACAGAGCTTCATCAGCAACTACTGTATCTTCACCCTCACCGCCACGCCTATTGGAGCTTCTCTCATTAGCCTCTTTCCTTTAGGGTAAGACTGTGAGTTTCCAAAAGACTTAGGCACCATATAGATCTGTCCCAAGAGGATGACATGCTGAGGCATTAGTTCCTGATCACACGATTAACCTAGAGCACTGGATCAGCTTGAATGGTTATCACCTATTAGGGCCCAGAGAAAATAGGGCACCTTGTTTGTAGGGTTTGGTGTGAGGAATGGGAGAGAGGAGTAAGGAAGAGAAAAAGTTTGAAATATGACAATAAAGGGGAATGCAGGCCTTGTTCAGAAAACTCCTAAGATGCTGGGAAATATCAAACAAATTGAGTAACAAAATTACATATAGAACATTACGTAAAAACTTGGCCCAGTTAAGATTTTTGTCTGTTCTCTGCCTTACAAAGCTTTCTGTGATTGCTTTGTTCTAGGAAATCTGCCTTCATACTTTTAGAAAAGGAGTTTTCATTTCACTTAGCCTTATCCCAAGTATTTTTGGGTAATTCATAACTGATTATCTCCTTGGTGCATGGCATGACATTTTTTATTATACTATTGTAATTGTATATTTAACTATTCTTATCATTTGATGACTGCTATGGATTGAATGTTGGTGTCCCCTAAGATTCATATTTGGAACCCAATACCCAATGTGATAGTATTAAGAGGTGAAGCCTTTAGAAGATGGTTAGGTCATAAGGGCAAAGTCCTGATGAATGGGATTAGTGCCCTTATAAAAGAGGTCTGAGGGAGCCTATGTACCCCTTCCTCCATGTGAGTGCAAAGCAGGAATGCATCATCTATGAAGCAGACAAAGCCCTCACCAGACCCTGAAGCTGCTGGTCCCTTGATCTTAAATTTCCCAACCTCTAGAATTGTAAGCAATGAATTTCTGTTGTTTACAAAATTACCCAGTCTAAGATATTTTGTTATAGCAGCCCAAATGGATAAGATAATGACTCTTTGTAATCTAACAGGTATTAATTACCATCCATGTCTTTATTTTCCACAAGTTTTTAAAATATCTTTTTTGCTTTTAAGGAATATCTGAAGCTTCCCCTACTTGTTGTTTAAAATTATGATACAAATAGAACTATCACTTAATATTTATTTTGAAGGTGGGAAATGCACAGATTTTTGAGTCTGAGAGCCTGGGTTCTAGACTTGATCCACAACTCGCCTGGATGACTCTGGCCTAAGACGTTTAAACTGCCCTGGAATCTCAATTTTCTTCCTGTGAGATCTGAACCAATAACAATAATAGGAACAGTAATGATAAGCATTTATTGTGCCCTTACTGCATTCCATGCTTTACATGTAGCATTTATTTTAATCCTCTAATGAGTCTGTGTGGCTGGTAGTGTTGTTTCTCATTTTTTAAATGAAGAAACTAAAGCAAAGAAAAATTAAGGAGTTTGTATAAGACCACATAGCTGACAATTTGCTTTCCCAAGATCAGTTAAACTACCTCCAGAATTCACACTTTACTGCTTTCTTAGTGTTCCCAGTGGTCTCACCTGTACTTCTCTGATGGCCTAATCCTAAAGCAAGATAAACTGAAAAGAAAACACTAACAGAAAGCATTCAGAAGCCCTATAATTTCTCTAGGACCAGAGAGTTGATACTGTGGGAAGATACAGATTGTAATTGATGGCTCTCCAGTCTGTCAAGATGCATGTTTCAATTTCTTATGATTACTCTCATCCTCTTGGTAGAAATTAGTTTTATTAAAAAGACTGTTGTTTACATGGAAAGTTTTTTTGCTTTCAGCCAGTCCCCCAATTCATAATTCCAGGGCAAAACATTCTTTCTCTCACATCTGTAATTTTCTTTCATGTTTTTTAAGATTTCCCAAAGTGTCATCTACCTTGAAGGACGGTGATCATGTTATGTCTTGCTCTTCAAGACAGAGTTTGGCCACAAAAAAGATGGAACATATAACTACATTGGAAGGACGTAATATAGTAAGGGGTAATCTGCAGAAGAGTTGCCTGTTTTGTGCTGCTTCGAAGACCGGGAAAAAGTCACAGATGCCCCTGCTGAATTAGGCTTAATGTTTCTGTGTGAACAGTTAGACTTTCCTCCTTTAGGATGAGTTGCTTTTAGGACTGACACTGTCATCTGCTTGTCTATCTCCTCGTAGCTCCGATTCCTGCTCAGGACCAGAACAACTGGCTATTGCCTAAGAAGAAACCTCAGGGCCTTTGGCAGTGCTCCTCATTTCTTAAATTTTGAAATCTAAAATTTCTTTACCAAGGAACAAAGACTTTTCATTTGTCACCCAGAGAAAGAAGATACAAATCATTTAGAAAGTCTATTCAGAATGGTTAGATCAAGTGACTGGTCCAAGTGTTTAGTCCAGATATTGAAAAATTGTCATTAGGGCTTCTTCATTTTCGTCCAAACTTTGGGCTGCCCTCTGGTGGCCGGATATTTGCCAGTGATGCTAGGCTGACATCCCATCCACTCGGGACGGCAACGGAATAAAGACTCTCCTTCTACTGCTCTAACAAAAGACCCAGGGCTGAGTCTCATCGCCTCATTGATCTCACTTTACTCATCTCTGTAGCAATCACTGTGTGCAAGTGAATGCAACAGTTTGATGGACATGGCCTGAGTCATATGCCCACCTTTGAATGGGATGGAGAAACTTCCTAAATCTTAGGAATTGAGAGTACGAGAGGGATGGTCCCCAAGGAAAATTGGATGCCTTTACCAGAAGAATGCAAAAATAATGGATGTCCCCTATAATCTTGTGACTTAAAAGATTCTTCCTCCGTCTCTTATAACCTGGTGGTTCCATTCAAATTTTTTTTTTTTTTAGTTGACTGATTAGCAGTTGAGCAGAAAATTCCCTGCCTCACCATTTCTCCAGCATGCCAAAAAGACAGCAGGCTCTTAATCACTCATTCGGTGAAATGTGACATTTTAGTGACAATTTCAGGTATGATTCCACTGTGGTTGGTAAATTGTAAATCCTGTGCTATTTGTCACTTTTCTGCATCAGCCTCAAGTGACAGCCTAAAAGGACAACTGATTGTTAATTTTACAACTTGCAGTGAATAGATGGAGAGACCAGAACTTAGGAAATAGGAATTTGTCTGAGAAGGCCAGATTGTCACTTGTTTCTCACCATCATGTGGAGTCAGATGGGTACTTTGCCTAATGGATCTCCGTGGGGCTAATGACCTAATGAGCTAAGTATGAAGCAGCTCAGGCAAAACAGAACGCTGAGAGCGTGAGTTATTGCTGGTGCAGACCACAGATGTGCTGAGTGCTGACACTGGCTGCAGCACACCCACCAACTGTTGTCAGTTTCCTACAGTGACATCACATTGGAGTTAAAGAAAAATACCCTAAACACTACTTTTATGGCAATGTAAAATGACCGTATATAAGGGGTTGTCCTTTTCAAAATCTCTCCTCATAAACACATTCTTGGTACAGAATAGTGCACACAGTAGGAACTTAATAAGTGTTCTCTATGCCGGATGAGTGAATTTAGAATGAGTTCTTAGAGTTTATCCATAGGGTGTCCTCCTAAGTCATGGTCTCTTTTCTTAGTACTGATGTTCAGCAAGATGTATCACTGTAGCCCTACCAGTTGTTTAGAGCCTGTGTCCATTCTGATCGAGCTGGAGTTCCTTCTGTTTGATCAATGCCCACAATATATTATTATAAAACATTTTTATAATGAAAAGAAATTTATTTCTTATAGTTATGAAGGATGAGAAGACCAAGGTGTAGGGACTTTATCTGGTAAGAGCCTTCCTTTTATTTCAGCATATTTTGGGGGTACAAATGTTTAGGTTACATATATTGCCTTTGCCCTGCCTGAGTCAGAGCTTCAAGCGCGTCCATCCCCCAGACGGTGCGCACCATTCCCATTAGGTGTATATATACCCATCCCCTTCTCTCCCCTTCCACCCGCCCAATACCCAATGAATGTTATTACTATATGTGCACTTAAGTGTTGATCAGTTAATAGAGCCTTCTTGCTGATGTGGACTCCACAGAACCCTGAGTTGGCACAGGGCATCACATGACAAGGAGGCTGAGCATGCTCTATTATACGATATTTTGCGTATCACCTCTACGTCTTTTGCACTAAGCACTCAAAAGAGAATACCGCTTTTCTCATGCACTGATTCTCTCTTAAGCCTCTTTTCTATCAAAACTATGTATCTTATGCTCCATTATAACTCTAAGAGGTTTCTGATTCACACTGAGATATTAATGGCTCCTTGTGATGTTTTACCAAAGATACCAACAGTGGAGGAATAATGTCGGAATCCAAAGACTTTAGTCACTAATGATGGTTGATAATGTCAGGCACAATGGCATGTAACATGAAATACTTCGGTTTCAAAGACGACTTCCAGCCCTTTCAATCAACCCAGTCAGGCCCTACTTTTCCAGAACACTAATCCAGCTCACCTCCCATTTGTCCCTACTGGGGCTCCTGTGATCCTTCCACAGCACTGGGAGATGGGGTACCCATGCCCATAATGATCAGAGAGACTTGCCGGGGAGAAGAGGTTCCACCATTCATGTTATAGACTAAAAAGATCAGATTTGAGGACTAACACTTGCAATCTGGAATATATTTACTAAAAATTAATTTAAAAGGCCACGTTCAAACCTGTATGTTTATGGAATTGCATAAACTCATCCTTTAAATCTAGGAAATTCAAAATCTGAAATTTAAAGTATCCTAAAATTGCCAGCTGGCTCCATGAACTTCCGCTATTCTGTTACTATTAAATGCAAACAGAGGAGCACAAAAATAAACTTTAGAATGGTTGTTAGGGATTCCCAGATATTGAAGAGAACTCTTTAGAAAAAAATTTATAATTTTTAAATAAACCGTGAATACTCAGGTTGAACTCAATAGACAGCATTTCCTAGACCTGAAGAATGACTATTAGGCTCTTGAAAACAAGGGATAGAGCTACCTGTTAGCTTCATGTTGGAAATGGTCAAAATGGCACATAAATAAAACGAGTACTGGTGTTACATCAGAGAGCTATGTAGCCTTTGCTGATGGATAGTGCAGCAGAAGCTTTGAGGAGTGGAAGAGAACTCACAGCAATGGCGGTGACCACCACAGCGTAGTAACACAGAACCCTCGAGCGCAGGGAGAGCAGCTTTGCACTGGACAAGTGGAAGCTGGCTCTGGGTCGGCTTTGGGAGAGAAGCAGGTGACTCTTGATTTTTGTACTTGACCCAAGGGAGGAGAGAATCAGCTTGGAATGAAAGGTTGCCCATGATCACATTACGAGTGCATCCGTTACTACTTTCCTGCACACACCTGTACTGAAGTGAAAGTGCTCTGCTCGACGCCTTCTGAGGCCATTTTCTTCAGCTCGAGCCTCTCCAGCCCCTGTCCACACACTCTTGTCTTGCCTGTGACAAATCCCATTTCTTTCTCATTGCCTGGTGCAAAATTCTGCGTCCTCCTTGATGGCCTCTAAAAACCTTACCAATCCATTTGGCAATACTGTCTCCTTCCTCTTAAACATTATACTTATGCCTCTACTGCACACTCCATTGCATCATGATATTTGCTAAACTCTAGTTATTCCAGTAATGCTTTTGTAATCAATGCCATTTCAGGAACCATCTGAAGCAGTATTTACTTTTTTTTTTAAATTGAAATTGGACTCACTTTAAAAAAACTTAAATGAAACAATTTTAAAATAAAACATACCATTGCTGAAAATGGAAAAGCATATCACTTGCTATAAACAGAAGGTGTCCATGGAAATAAACACAACTGGGGTCAAACAATATCATTAAATCCTAGCTGCATGCCGGGCCAGCCCAGGTCTCTAAGCCTGAGGCACATTCTCTTGTGGTGGCAAAGAGAGATGAACCGAGCATGAGAATGACATTGAAGAAACCCTAGTGCAAATCTGAGGTTTTCTTCTAAAATTGTCAGAAGAATGGAAAGCAATGGCTTTCTCATCAACCTTATTTAGTGTTTTGTTCTTGCCCAGCCTAAAATCATCCCACATGCCACATACTACACATTCCACGCTTGAGACTCCCATCTTACAGTACATTATTTTTTGTTGTCAGTTACATTTATGCAGTGGTTTAATCTCTACCACGAGCTAATAAACTCTCTGATGATAGGACTGGTACTAAAGATCTTAATTTCCCTTACTACTCGCAAGTATTTTGATCCTAGGGGTTAGTTAATAAGTATGGAAGCTGATTAGAAAGATAAATACAGGCAAAAATGCCCTAGTACTTCTTATTGTGACTCTATCTCGATCAGCAAACCCTTACTGAGCAACTATTTAGTGCTACGTGCTGGTTGGGTGTTGATGATGCAAGTGCTGGGTGTATCCATGTAATGCAGTAGTCAATAAACAGAAAAGAAAAAGGAAGAAAAGCATGATATCTTGACAATAGTAAGATGAATGCATATGATCAACAATAGATTTGTTTGGACTTGGACATATGGTCCAACTCTTATTGCAGTGCTAAATGTGTTAAACTAAATCCTGAAAGAAATTACTTTACCAGAATGAAAAAGTAGTATGTCAGATCCTAAAAGGTCAGTGGGTTCTTTATTCGGTTTACCGAATAGAGTTAAATATATTATTCATTGGTCACCTTCCTTTGGGGTTTTGGCTTCTGGAACCTGTAGCTTATTACACGACAACACATGATCATTAAGAGGGATTTATTTGAAAATAAAGAGAAAATGAAGACATTCTTTAAGCCATTTTTCAGCTGGGCTGTGTTTTTCCATTTGTAAACTAAGAACTGAGTTGCAGGGTCACAATAATAGCAAGCACGTGCATAGTGCTTCCTATGTGCCAGATGCATTTCCAGTATTTTAAATATGATGAATCAAATTCTCATAACAACCCTGTGAGTAAGGATATTCATTTTCCATTGCTGCCATGACAAGTTACCACAAGTGTATCGGCTCCAAACAACAGAAGTTTATTGTCTTTCAGTTCTGTAGGTCAGAAGTCTGACTGGGGTCTCACTGGGTTGAGATCACAGTGTCTGCAGGGCTGAGTTTGTTTCTGGAGGCTCTAGGGAAGAATCCATTTCCTTGCTCATTCAGGTTTCTGCAGAATTGAATTTCTTGATGTTGTAGGACTGAGGTCTCCAGGTGCTTGCTGGCTATCAGCTGAGGGCTGTTCTCAGCTTTCAGAGATCACAGTCCTTGACTATTGGCCCTCTTCCTACACCTTCATGCTGGGAACTTCTCCTGCCTCTTCCTCCTCACTGCGTCTCTCTGACCACTCTTCTGCCTTCCTTTTGCACTTTGAAGAACTCAGGTGATTAGATTGGGCCCACCAAGATAATCCAGGATGATTTCTCCATTTCAAAGTCCCTAACTTTAATCACATATAAAAAGTTCCTTTTGCTATGTAAGGTAGCATATTCACAAATTCTGAGAATTAGTGTGTGTACATCTTTGTGGGTGGGGGCCCACGATTCTGCCAATCATGATAAAACACTATTGGTATCCCTATTTTAGGAAATAGCTATTTCTCCTTGTTTGTTCTTTACCTCACAACGGCAGGGTCCTCTCCTACCAAATTTTCTTTCAAGAAGAATCTGACATCCAGGTGTTTGCACCTTAGTTTGACTATACAACAAGGTACGATCTGTTTCAGAAACGTTTGCATTTAAATATGTTTGCAGTTAAGAAATGAAAGACATTCTCCTCTTGTAAAGGAACTTGAAGCACCACATTTATCAGAAGAGTTATTTTTTGCTTTCTAATTATTTCCTATTAGCAGCCACATATTCCGTTGACTTTGGGAGTTGTCCTAGTGAGTTCTAAAGAAATAGTCAGGGAACTATTTCATCATCCACCTGACCCAGGACCTATGAGGAAGTACGGCTGAGTTGCTTTCCCCTCCTGCTGTATTCTGTCTTTATCTAATAGATGTCCCTTGGAGTTTCATAATTCAGTATCTCAAGCCCAGTTGGTGAATTTCAGGAGGGAGGCAGCCTTATTTGTTTATTTAGCACTACGCATAGAGCTTGTCATGGAGAAGCATGGTAGGCAGCTTCTGACACATCTTCCAGTGACACCCAGATTTTCAACCCACAAAAACTGTGGGTTACAATATAATAAATGCATATAGGTATGGATTTTAAGCCACCAAGGTATGGGTTATTTGTTACACAGCAATAGATGACTACTAGAAGTAGACACTTATATATTTGAAGAATGAGTGGATAAAGAAGACTAAGTAGAGGTACTTACTTCTTGATTCATTTGACGGTGAGTTCGTAACAGCAGTGAGAACTCTAGAGTTGAAAAGATTTGAATAACACTGTAGTTGGCTACAGCTAAGGTACTTGTGCAATTCAAATTTACTCACCTTGGGAAAATTCTAGAGAGGAATCCTAGATGTTCTACAGCTTGATTCCTTTCTCCCACACTGAAAGCAGAGTGCATTATCCACTGAGGATCTTGAAATTAGATGCAGTCAATTTTCAGCAGCAAGCCGCTGCCTCCCCCTCTATTTGTCTTTAGATGCAGACTTTTCTGGAAAGAATGTGTGGCCAGGAAGCCCCTGCAAGCTCCATCTAATTGGCCCTGGGCAGAGCCACCTATTTGTTTGTCTGGTGTCTTTATTTCCCTTGCCCTGAATCTGTTCATTTCTGCCCCTTTTCTGTTGTGGTTAGCCCTACATTATTAGTGAAGACAAATTCTGAAGCACTTCCTGAGGACAGAGAGGTATGGCTCATTTTTCGTAACTATATCTATACTGCATTGTCCTAAGGAGAAGATCGGTACATTAAAAACAAAATGTATCATTCCCAACAGGAGCCCAGACTCAAAGCCAGGTCTGTGGGATGCAGCTGAAATGGAGAAATAACAGCTGTGGTGTTTATTAAGACCTTGTAACAGAAATACAGCTTGTAAGAAGTTCAGCTGGAATTTTAACACAGGATTTCTTTCCCAGTTGGCTTAGCCTTGAGTGGTCAAGTGATATGATACAATGTGGCAGTTGAGCAACTAATTGAAGTAGTGGGTAGGTGTAAGATATGAGAATATGTGCTCAATAATTTATAAAACCCAACCAGGGAGTTCGGCTGGCTGCAAATGTAGCAGCAGAAGCACGCTTCCAATGGAGATCTGCTCATTAGACCATTCCCTGGGCCACAGAGCAAGGCGCCAGGTTTGCTCTGAGACCTTGGACTCCTGTGGATAGGATTTTCCACTCAATCTGAAACACATCGACTCTTCCTCCTGCCTCCATCTCCATGTCATAGCCATAGAGAGGGGCCAGGTTACTAAAACATGGGTGGGGAGGAGGGGTGACTTATCAGAAACTAAAAATACAGGACAGATACACCAAGATGAGATGGGCTGTTTATCTGATGTTTTTAACTACACTGTTTGCATGAGTCATTTCAAAGTAATCAGGAGACAATATGATGACATTAGACACCGTTTTCCCTTAAGAACACTTTTATGTTGTTTAATTGTTTTCGCCCTCATTTCCAACCTTCTTTTCTGTAGTTCACCTAGGAAAACAGGCGTAAGAGAATGGATTAAGTCCCTGTGGCAAAAGGAGATTGAGGACTGTGCCCCTAAGTTCTGGAGATATTGAATTGAAATGTGTAGGAAGGAACATCAGGTGACTCACATTCCCATGATAAGGCCGGCAATGCAAGGACGGTGGGCTGTGACTAGGTCTTTGCTAACATTTTCTTTCTTTTTTTTTGTAATTTTTTTTTATTTCTGCATATTATGGGGGTACAAATATTTAGGTTATGTTGCCCTTGCCCCACCTCGCAGTCAGAGCTTCAAGCATGTCCATCCCCCAGACGGTGCGCATCGCACTCATTATGTATGTATGTACCCATCCCTTCCTCTCCCCTCCCACCTGCCTGACGCCTGATAAATGTTATTCCTGTATGATCATTTAGGCATTGATCAGTGAAACCAATTTGCTGGTGAGTACACGTGGTGCTTATTTTTCCATTCTTCTGATACTTCACTTGGTAGAATGTGTTCCAGCTCTATCCAGGAAAATAGAAGAGATGCTATATCACCATTATTTCTTATAGCTAAATGGTACTCCGTGATATACATATACCATATTTTATTAATCCATTCATGTATTGATAGGCACTTGGGTTGTTTCCACATCTTTGCAATTGTGAATTGTGTCGCTATAAACATTCTAGTGCCGATGTCTTTTTGTAGAATGTCTTTTGTTTTTTGGGTAGATGCCCAGTAATTTGCTAACATTTTCACTTGATGCAGTCTACCTACTTTGTTGGCTGGAGATCAGGGCCCACAGTCGCATGTCTGGAGAATATACTAGAACCGTAAGGAAGTGAGAGAAGAAATGTGCAACTGCTAGAGCAGGAACCCTTTGGCGGGGGAGTGGGCAGCAGGTTTTCCTTCCAGACCCTCCTGACCTGAGGGGCTGGTCCATCTCATCAAAGTATTGCCTTCCTCCTCTCTGCTGCCTCTGGTCCTACTGGGGTACCACTAATTTTTATTGTTCATAGACCGGGAATCTATGGGAGCTATAACGGCAATTTAGGCCAAGGTACAATTTTTGCATTGCCTCCGGCTCGTCTGTATTTATGTGGCCCAAAGCACTCCTGCCACTGTGAGTTCTTCTGGTTGTCACAAAGCCCTCTGTCTGTGGTGGAGGGAGATTTTTATGCCCATTCCATAGATGAGAACAAGTCAAGTAGTTTGCCCAAGTGCACACAGCTATGCTCGGGATTCCGCACCAAACCCAGGCCTTATGCCAGGTGGAGCCTGCTGAGAGGGGTGAGGCAAGCGAGGCACTCATCTGGGGCACAAAATTTAAGGGGGCTTCCAAAAACCTTAGCGACAGAGAGCACTAGTATTTTAATACAATATTTCTAAAACTCAAAAATACCAAAATTGTAAACGAAGAGAGATTTGGTATTAGCGGTTTTTCCTTGTGCCCCAGGCTCCACTGTGGCTGGGCAGGGCCCTACCTTTCACCTCCTCCTGGGGCTCGCGGTGGACTGGGCTCTGCTCTGTCCTCGAGCACAGGTGAGGCACAGGTGGGCTCAGGAAACAGGCTGCCTTCCTGCCCCTTCCTCCCACTGCCGACCGCACCAGCTCTCCTCTCCAGGCAAAACAGAGCTCTTCCGGGTGGAGAACAGCGCAGGATAATCTTTTTCCTGAAGAACGGGGTTCAGGACAAATGCAATTCCTGGCTTTACTTGGGACAGAGGGGCAGTGGTATTTCCTCTTCTTTAAAGTGCTGTCTTCACTGCTGTGAGGACCTGCATCTGCAAAGCCGTCGCTACAGCTCTGCAAGGGGGGAGAAAGGTGGTTATTGGCCCCAAGTCCCTCCTGTCTGCAAGGGACTACGCTTTACAGGTTCGTGGTCAAGAGCTCCAGCGCTGAAGCCACACTGTGTAGTCCAAGTTCTGATCCAACCATCTGTGAGCTGTGTGGCATTGGGCAAATTATTTACTTTTTTTGGTGTTTCTATTTTCTCATCTATAAAAGTAAAGATGGGATAGTGCCTACCCAGCGAGGCTGATGTGAGGATTAACACGTGTGAAGCACTTGGCACGCAGGCACGCAACAGTGTCAACAATTATTATTATTTAATTTTATACCCTCAACTCAGTGAGCCGTTCATATTTTTATTTTACAAATCGGGAAACGAGGATAATAAATTTAAGCAACTAATTAAAAGGAATTTAGCTAGAGTGGAAAGAGCCAACATTCAAGCTATCATTTTCTTAGAAACACTGGAAACATTTGATTCTTTTAAGAGAAGAGTAATGTGCTTTTCACTCAAAATAGTTTCAGTTTTCTGTATTATTAAAGTAAGTAAAGAACAGCAGTTTATAATAAGGCCAAGAAGATTTTGATTTTGTTTTGTTTTTGTTTGAAGACTTTTCAGACCCATTTTTTTATTTCATAAGGTTTTTAAAATCTTCTTAATTTATGATTCAGAATAAAAGTTGACTTTACCTTCAACAATCTGAATAGCTTCTGTTTATAACCTGCCTGTTGAAGAGTACTGTTTTTAGTCTACTACAGACTTTCACGCTTTTGAAATTTCTAGAGCATGAGGCAGCACCTTCTCTCCCCGTCTTTCATTGGGACCCTGGAATGATATTGGCATAATGTACACACACCTAATACCTGTTCTATATATAATCTCAAAGTACTTTTGAGCTCACAGGATACAGTCAAGAAGCTCTTCCTGACAGCGGAGAATTATTTGTCCTCTTTTCCATTTCTCTTGACAGATTCTGCTCTGCCTAAAGCTCAAGCATATTAAAAATATACATTAAACAATTCAAGGAAGAATTACATCTATAAAAAGAATTAATTACATAAATAAAACCCAAACAAGAATCCCACTAGGAACCTATGGACCAGGAGCTAAAGGGAGGAGAGGGGCCACAAAGAAGGGACAGACAGATCCTGCTCTTAACAGCAAAGTGTCCACATAAACCATCTTCCACTTGAAAGGGAGAGAGAGTGATTCTATATGTCCCCTGATAGTAGGGATTATGTATCCGTTCATCTTCCTGTGATGTTCTGCTATTCCCTATAGGGTTTAAATTTGATAATTCAGCTTTGTTTTTTGTCTTTTCCCTTGTTAAAAAAGAAGTAATGCTGCTCTTAAACACAAATTTCATTTTCAGAGTACCACAAAGTAAAGAGTTTGACAATGTATTCCTGAGTGAGAATAGGAATTGGTGAAATGTCTAGCAAGTTTGTGCACATGTATGTGTGTGTGTGTGTGTGTGTGTGTGTGTGTAATTTGTAAAAATTGTGGCAAAATATGTATACCATAAAAGTTTCCATTTTAACCATTTTCAAGTGTAGAATTTAGTGACATTTAGTTGTATTTCATGATGTTGAGGAACCATTGGCACTATCCAGTTCCAGAACATTTTCATCATTCCTAAAGGAAACCCTATACACATTAAGCAGGAATTTCATAAAATGGGATGCTCCTGGTATATGTACACAAACATGTCATTCCTAAAAAAGTATCCATGTTGCTATCTGATTTATTTCTCAAGCTCTTGTGAGATGGGTTATTATAAATCAGGCACTCAGAGTTGGTCAACCACCCCTAAGCGAACTCCCAAATCATACCCAGTTTCCTTTTTCTTCTTCACATTTTCTCACTTCTGAAATCAATAGCTTCTTAAATCCCATAAAATAAAGTGATGTTGAGAAACCAAAGTTCAGATTATTGATCCAGGGCCTTAGTGAGTCCATTAAGGTTTATAAGATTTGTAAGGCCAGGAATAGAATAGCCTTACCTTGTCCTTATCTGGAATATCATGAATTATTTGCAAAGACCTGTTACCTTCCCCTCATTCCCTTCCCTCCCACATATACACACACATATGCACACGCTCACACACACACTCCACTGTTTCCTGTCTCCAGCCACTTCCTCCTGGTCACCTGATTAACTCCTCTACTCATTCTTCAAGACCCAGTAGAATTCTTCCTCACTGACATCACTTAGCTGGGCTAAATGCACAGCCTGTAGATCCCAAAGCATTCTTTACATGTTTCTGTGTCTGATCCAAAATATCAGGAAGTCCATGTTATCACTACAATTGCCACAGAGCTTTTTATTTTATTTACTTATTTATTTATTTTTATCTTTTTTTAATTCAGGATATTATGGGAGTACAAACGTTTTGGTTACAATGCCATAGAGCTTTGTTCTGTTGTATTCCTAAAGGCTACCCTTCCCCTTGCCAGCACCTGACAATATGGGCATGACCCAGGGAAAACCTGTCTCCACCACTGAAAACAATTCACAGCACCAACTCAAGTAGCTGTGGGTTAACAGTGTAAGTCTATATGTGCAGAGTAGCCTATTTTAGTCAACATAGCACTTGGAGTTTTTTGCTCCAATTTTTTAAGTTACAATTACATCACATGAAATGATCAAGCTCTTGTTTAACATGTGACCCAAAAGGGGGAAAGTCTTAAGAACTATCTAATAGCCTTCAAATCGGGGCCCACATACTCTTAGAGGTACACAAAAACTTCACAAAGAATATCTGAGCATGAAAAATTTTAAAGAAATTAATTTCCAAAACCTAAACTTGCATCCTGTAATAGATGCACCTGAGAAGAAGCTTGCAGTGGTCATGACATCTGGTGCTTTGTCCTTTATCATCCTCCCCTGTCTTAGTCTCCCTCCTGCCACTTTGCAAGAGAAAGGTGTACCTCCCACACATGCAGCGTTTTTCTATGACACATGGTCATTTTGGGTGTGTAAACTTCTAGAGCAAAAACAAATGGCCAATTCAAAATATTGGTATCCAGCTCTGTGTTTTTCCTTGTTTTATGCATGATTCTTTTAAGGGCAAAGCATGGAGTTAGATATGGAGTGTCTTGATTCACGCTGAGATGTCCAGAATTCATGTTCACTGAAGGAAAAGGCAGAAGTGCCGACAATTTTCTTTTAATAACCTCTTCTGTTTCATCCCTGGCTATTGCCACAGAATGTGTCCCTCCAGGGAAAGGATCCCTTGAGAGCAAAGCAAAGATGAGGTCGTTGGTGAAAAGCGCTGAAGGCCACTGTGCCTTATTTCTTCATGGCTGGACACTGTGTTTTATCCATTAGTGCTAAGATTTATGTGAAGAAGTGAGATGGTTGTCATGGAAATCCATCTCAACACGGCTATTTAAATCAAAAGAGCTTTTCCCAACAGAAACTAGTCTGATTTCACCGATAATGAGGACTTGCTTTTTCAACTAGGTTAGATGATGGATGCTGTCTATCACCTGAATGAGCTAAATCAGTAGCTCCAGGGTTAGATGAAAATATATTTAAAGCACAGAATAAGATAAAAAGTTTTTATCAGAATTATTATCCTGGCAAAGGTGAATTGAAACATTTTCATTTTTCCCACCCTTTCTGAGTATACTGTAATCAACAGTTTGTGAGGGAAAGCATACTTGGAAGTCATATTTTCATGCTGGCTGGTAAATATTTATTGCCCTGAATTCTAGAGTGAATGTACCCCAACCCTAGTCCCTTCCCTGGAACCTGGGACCTGGGACCTGTCAGACCTCTTCTTCTTAATTCAGCGGCTGTAAGGTTGCTGCCTTGCACCACAGGAGTTCTGCAGGACCTGCTCTAGCACAAATGACAGCACCCAGTCCCTGGACTGGATTGGTTAATTCCTTGTCTTACAAGTTAATATCTGCGTATCACTCCAAGTTGTGAGTACAATGAATAGTCATTTTACAAATCTTAACAATGCTTTTGTAGTGAACTGAGAGATGACTAAACAGGGCTGACAAGTAATTTTGAAAGTCAGTTTGTTCCTAATTTTTAAAATATTTTGACAAAAAAGGAAGGAGAACCTGAGTTGCCAATTCATTGAAGATGAAAATAATTTTTGATGAAATATCATTTGGAACTATGACAGGGTTTAAAGAGTGGGATGAAATTGCTCTAATAAAATGTCCATTCCCAGGTACAAATTTTGAAAACAATGTTTCTCTATTTTCAAAAATGAAAAATAGAAATAATATTGATGCTTAATCACAATTTATTCCACAATTAAATAATTCTCATCTTCAACTACAAACCGCGAGCCAATTCAAGCTGTGAGCCGCGGGGTAAAAAAGTCTCATCTATATCGTTAGCAAATGCATTTAGTGTAAAATTTACTTTATATGTTAGAAATTATAACATATAAAGGTAAGCATATAACATTAACTATGTTATAAACAAAATATGTTTATGTTTTATAAACATATGTATATAACATAAACATATAAAATATAAATGTGATTATGTTGCTTTGGTGTATTTCTAATAATTGCAATGACAATTAAATCCAGAAGCAAAGAAATTAACAATTAGGGTGGTGTAGCTACTGGGAAAAATAAATTTCAACATATATATATATGTATGCTATGGACTTTTGGGCTATTTATCCAAATTCCCTGAGTTTGTTTCCCTATTTGGAAAATGGAGATTAAAATCTCTGCCTGATGAGGTTAAAGTTAAGATGAAATGACATCATGCATGCAAAGCGTGTAGCATGATACTTGGCATATGTTAGAAATGTAAAAATACTAGTATTCTTGATATTTCTCCCTATTTCCTATCTCTGCTTTTGCATGCATTTGTCTGTTGTATATGTGACGCTAACAGTTTAATGCCTTAAAGAAGTGATTTTCAAGCTGTAAGCCCTGCAAGCTCTGTGGAAGTACGGGGGTGGGAGTGGGGGTTGGAGAGGAAAAAAGCCATGGGGTTCCAGTTCCTTCGTTAACAAGTGAAGGTTTGCTTGTCTCTACATACGCCAACGAAAAAGTTTTCCTGGGCTGCATGGACCATTTGAACTGGGAACCCCTGGAGATACAGTGCTTAGTCCAAGCCATCAGTGCTTGAAGGTGGAAATTTCTGACAAGTAATCTCTCTATTTGGAATGTATTTTGAGATGGGCTTAAGGGTAAGGACGTTTGGCTGAATTCAGCAATGAGTTGTGACCTCAGGGTCAATCCTGATTAGTGTATAATGCACAATACAGAATATTGATGTGAAGTGAGGCAACTTGGGATTCATACAAGCAGGAGAAACTCAAGTATTTTAAGAATGTTCATTTTGAGTTTCATAATTGGCTTTACATTCTGAGCATGCACGCTGGCTCTCCTTCCCAATCCCCCTGCCATTTTATATGAGGGCTGATCGGTTGTCTGCTGGAGCTGTTTCTTGTTTTGGTCGTTGGAACATCAGTTCAGTTTATCATTCCCATTTTCCGAGTGGAAGAAGAGAGATTGAAGGTGATCAGTCCTATTCTTCTGTTAACTGGAAAAATGATGTCCTGGAGTTTTAACAGAACAATTTAAAGTCTTTATTAAACTTATTTTCTCTCTATGACATTAAAATTATATCCATTTCATCCTTTTCATAATCAAGTTGTAGACATTCTGTGTACTCTTGGCCTTTTAAAAAAGATGAACTTTTGTGTTCTGAAAATACAATGGAAACATCGGATAGCAACAGACTCATCATTAAATAAGCCATGAGAATAAGTCTGACCAGGGTACCCTCAGCCTAAAAAACATTTATTAGTGGGCTTTGAAGAAAAACATTTGCTCTTCTCTTTTCACCATAAGTACTCTGGGGAGGATCCTGGTTAACTTCAGTACCTATTTCATAGAGCAGTTTCTCCTGTTTTCTTTCTAAAGGTTCTTTAGTGTTGAAGGGGTCACGGCTATTCTATTTCTTCCTTTTGTCATCATTCTTTTTCCTCTGCCATTTCAGTTATATAACTCATGTTTTCTCAGAACTTCGGAAAGATGATTTTTTTTTTATAACTTTGCCTCTTTCTACTTTTGCAGAAAATCCGGATTTAAAAAACAAAAAATCTCTCTGCCTGGTAATTTCTCGGAATTTCTGAGTGGTATTCCATGGATAGCCATAAGCATGTAGAGTCCACCACTTTCTTCCTGTTCCTCTCTGTATACTCCAGATGATGTATTCGCATGCTAGGTTGGCAGGACCTCACCTTTTTGTTCCCTGAGCACGTGGAAGGATTGGCTAGGCAGCAGCCAGATCTGTTCTTTGACAACCAGGGTTTCAACTTAGTGGGGTACTCCATGAATGTCTAAGATAGTCACCCACTTTGAATCCGGTGTGTGTTTGCGTTATTATACTACTCATAGTGAGTGTGAGGAAGCAATGGGAGGAATATGGTTATCTGTCTTATTAGGGATACCTTTAGTCATTTACATTTATGTAATATTTCATAACAGGCATATTCTTTGTAGCATTTACCTCGTATGTCTCTGTATCATAAGAAAACAAGCATAAGCTCATTTATTACAAAATAAGTATCAAATAGTGTTTATGGTTTTTATTTATTTTATTTTTAATTTTTTAATTTTTTTATTTCAGCATATTATGGGGGTACAAATGTTTAGGTTACATATATTGCCTTTGCCCCACCTGAGTTAGAGCTTCAAGCCTATCCATCCCCCAGATGGTGTGCACCGCATGCATTAGGTGTGTACATACCCCTCCCCTCCTTCTCCCTCCCGTCTGCCTGACACCCAATGAATGTTCTTACTATATGTGCACTTAAGTGTTGATCAGTTAATACCAATTTGATGGTGAGTACATGTGGTGCTTGTTTTCCCATTCTTGGGATACTTCACTTAGTAGAATGTGTTCCAGCTCCATCCAGGATAATATAAGAGGTGCTAGATCACCATTGTTTTTTGTGGCTAAGTAGAACTCCATGGTATACATATGCCACATTTTATTAATCCATTTATGTATTGATGGGCACCTGGGTTGTTTCCACATCTTTGCAATTGTGAATTGTACTGCTATAAACATTCTAGTACAGATGTCTTTTTTATAATATGTCTTTTGGTCTTTTGGGTAGATGCCCAGTACAGAGAGTGCTGGATCACATGGTAGTTCTACTTGTAGCTCTTTGAAGTATCTCCATATTACTTTCCACAGAGGTTGTACTAGTTTGCAGTCCCACCAGCAGTGTACGAGTGTTCCTATCTCTCCACATCCATGCCAACATTTATTGTT
>CAUYSK010052025.1:0-11057 GCA_963575035.1 Avahi laniger | reverse complement strand
CCCCCGCTGAATCTGCACCGATTCCCCTCGCTGTTTTTGTGGGAGAGCGCTCCGATTGTGTGTAGCAGACCGGGATCTACGTCTCCCTCTCTGGAAGCAGGGATCCGGGAGGCTACCCTAACTCCGCCATTTTTCCGACCTATCTAGAATTTTTAAATATTTGCATTTTTAATCTCTCTGAACCTCATTTTCTTCATCTGCATATGGAAATATTAATAGTATTAACCTTGTGAGATTTAGAAAAGTGTCTGCTACTTTTTAAAAAACAATTATTGAATTCATCATATGAATATAAATTGAAATATATGAGAATATAAATTTCTGAAAGCAGTCAGAAAATCTCTCATTCTCAATCTCTCGCTCTCACATTCTCTCAGAAACACACACATTCACTTACACATACACATGCACAGTAGAGATGCTTTGGAATTCATGAAGAAGGAGACTGAATTTCATAAATAAATCTTGAAAATGATTTGAAATAACAGGAAAACATGTGCCAGTGCCGGAATATATTTAAAAAATTGAACAAATTCCTATAGAGGTGATCAACATTTGCAGAGGTTGAGAGAACGTGTCCCTCAGAATCACAAAATAAGGAACGGCATTTGAAATATAAATATATTTTTTAAAAAATGTTAGCATCTTTAAAAGATCTTTATAATGGAAGTCTCTATTCATTCTTAATTCTAGCCTTGTGCTTTGAATGCTTAACTTAATGCATCTGGGCCGATCCATCATTCAAAAACCTATTGAGTGCCTACTATGTGCCCAGCAAGAGAGTAGCAGGATCAGGCACTTTTGACATTTTTATTGGTTGATCTGATGTTCTGTCACTTGTCTTTCAAGCTCCCATAGAGAGAGAAAACCTGCAAGTAGCAAGCTCTATCCCTTGAGGGAAATCTTAATGAGACCTAGCAGTTCAGTCTGACAACCTACAATCAGATCTGATTTTATTGCATTTCTTTTAGACTGAGTTCTCTGGTTTCTTTATGCTGCTTTATTAGTCCTTTATTTTAATCATTTCATTTTTACATATTTATACACAAAAAATTGATGAAAGCTTTGATTTTCTCGAATGAATGATTGTAGTACACTCTGACCTCAATTAATAGTACAAAGTTGTTGCCTTTCAAATTGAAATGAAAACTTAAAAATTTTCACCTTTCAAATACTAACAGTCTAAAATAACTTGTAGAATTTCATTCATAATTATTCTTTCAGTTTTCATTCTTTCATTTCTTGAGACATAACCTTAAAATTTATAAAATTGTTTTTGCAGTATTTTAGCTCTAATTGATCACATCTAATACTAAATTTTGTATTCTTATTTATTTGTATTGTAGCAATGAGAAGTTATTTTTTTATTTGATATTATAATGCTTATTTAATACATCATTCCTGTATACTGTTTTGAAGATTAAACTATAATCAAGGATTGCAATTAGCAAACACAAAATAAAATCTCTTATAGTCGAGTCCCAAAAAGAATCCGGGTATAAGGATAGAAATTTCACAACTGTGTTCAGTGTGTTCATGTACATTATTATATTTGACCACATTAGAAGGTAGGAATAGGGAGTGCATTTTTGAAACAATATGGAGATGGAGGCGTAATCATTAACTGTACTTTGATGGGGCAGATGGGGCAGGGACAGATCTAGATTTTGTGAAACCTGAAACTTATAAAATTTGGGAGGGTTTTTTGTTGTTTTTGTTAAAGAAAGGCATATTACTAATACAACATTTATGTTTGTGTTAAATACAAACGGCTTTGGAAAGATATCATGCTAATTTGAGGCCCTAATATTTAAGCTTTATTTGATTCATGATAAATTTGTCTCTGCTGATAAAATTTGTAATGTGTATAATTTCAGATAAAATATAGTGTCTAACACTGCATAATATATCTAATTTATAAGGAAGGCATCTTAATACTAAAATGCGTGATGTGCTGAGACTTCTTAAAAGTGTTCTAAAACCACAGATCCTGGTGAGCACAGATAGTGTGCTAAATTACAGCTGATGAAAATGGCAAATTTCACTGTAGGGGACCAGGGAAACCTAAGGTAGAAGAAATGAGGACAAAATGTAAAGTAGGATTATAATGGGGAGAGAAGATTAGGCAATGTGATTCACAAAGAGACAAACTACCAGATAAATAATGGTAGTTTTATATAAACTTTGTAAATATGTAAACAATTTCAGGAAATATTTAACTGATAATCGAAGATAGCATTTTTATTTGAAAGACAAAACTGCCAAGTGCAAAACTAGTAATCACACTACTATCATGCAAAAATGTGTGTAAAATGGCTTAGATTTAATGAGAAATTATTCAATTTATTATCAGATGAATATCTTAAGAAAAGCTGAAGAATATTTTTCTCAGGCCTTTCCCTTGGCCTATATTTGACCTGCTGCCTTTTTTAAAATTCAAATGTCATATTTTTTTCACCTTTAGAAATGACAGATTCATCTTTTAATGACTTAATCCTGGGTTAGTAATTCTACATAGAAGCATAAATCCATGACGATACAATAATTCAGAAAAAAGTTTGTAAAAAAGAAATGATTGGTATTATAAAAGTTATTCAGAAAAGTGTGAGTGTATCTAGGGGGCAAATAATTCTGTGGCATGTCATGCAGTGAAGAGATGTAACAGTATTAAAAATGTGATTATGTTTCTGGAGATAACATTAATGTGATTGTAAACTGACTTGAATATTATATTATCATTAGAAAAGCATTGTAGACTAAAATATATAAGAACTAGGCTTAGGAATGGACTAGTTGAGAATCTTAAAGTATCAAGACAAAATAATAAATTATTATGTTATTTTATGAGAGTTTTCAACAATCTTAGTGCCCGAGGTCAAAATAGCAGATGGATTAGGACAACAGATGGACAATTTATTTCACACCTAGAGACCACAAGCATCCACTTGGAAAACCAGGGCACACAGATTAGGTGCAACAACTAAATTATTTGTTGCACATAACGGAATGTTGTAATATTTATTTATGAGTTATATAAATAAGAAAAAAGATAAAAAAGAGTATTATAATGAAACAAAACTGATATATAAAACCAAATTATTGAAAAGCTACTAAAAATTTATCAATTTCTACTTATGGAGAAGTATTAATTTATTTATCTACTGTAAAGTACTTTTCCAGAAATACTGTATGATTATATGCCCAGTTGCTTGCTTAGAATAACTATCACAAAAGCATATGTTATACATAAATGCAAGTTTATGAATATTAAAGTAGTGATTCATAACTAGGCTGATCATTACCTTTAATAAATGGAGTTACATAAATTGACATTGATACTGTCAGACTATTTGCCCATGTTTTCCAGTCTTAGCATCAGTAAGTGAAATATTTCTTCTGCTTGTGATTTTTGAACCTCATGTTACTTAGACAAAAGGAGATGGAAGATAATTGTCTTGTTAAACATTTTAAATTATCGTACTAACATAAAATAAAATATCATATCTGAATTTATCTTAAAGATATTTTTAAAAATCTCCAATTTGTTCCAATAGTTACCTGTTTCTT
Organism: Avahi laniger; assembly: GCA_963575035.1. Lineage (NCBI taxonomy): Eukaryota > Metazoa > Chordata > Mammalia > Primates > Indriidae > Avahi > Avahi laniger. The sequence goes on along the minus strand of CAUYSK010052025.1, from coordinate 7,490 downwards.
TAAAATATGTTTAAAGTATATTTTTTCTTATATTGTTGGTTCCAGAAGAAATCTTTAAAAAGCATACTTTTTTGATTAAAATTTTAATACAGCATAGGTGTGTAATCATTTGAGTACTACTTGAATAGCAGCAACCTAGTTTGGGGGTAGTAAGCCTGTAATAGTGGCCTAACACTGAATTGGACCAACGCTCTGGTCCTAATTCTGTTACAAGCAGGTTTCCATAGGAGACATTCATCTTGAAAGCATTGTTGTTTTTTTTTGTTCCTGCAACATGTGAAAAGTCTATATGGTCTTACACGTCTTTTGTATTGTTAAAACTGTATAACTTAGTATAATGGAAGTATAACATTTATGAAAAAGCAAGAAGATAAGTAGCATCAGAAGTCAGAATAATATTAAATTTTAGGGCATTTTTAAGAAAAATGCCCTACAATATCAAAAATATTAATATTCCAGATATACTATAGGTGACATGAGAAACTTGGGGCACAGTGGGTCTAAATCTTTATTCTTTGACCAACAACTATAAGGAAATGAACAGGAAGATGTGAGTTCTTTCAACCACCTCCCAACAACAAAAAAAAATTGAAGAAACATAAAGAAAAATATAATCTGGATGAGGATTTACTCTTTAAATGTCATTTTACCTTGTGAGTAGAATATGTGCTATAATACAATTGTTTATCCAGATTCCTTCTCTCTCCCTCTGTACACACACGTACACACAAACACATAGATACACATAAAAAGCTATCACCAAAATTGCCTTCTTTCCTAATGACAACTTATTCTCTGTTGAATTTGTTTGCATTTTGACCTGTGCCAATCAGCCCTCATTTTCAAATGATAAAAGTGACAGCTTCTTCCTCTAGTGATAATTCAGGTTATAGATAAGATTTGATTTTTTATCCATATATTCTATAGTGATTATCTATAATGAAGGAAATCACTTACATTTCTTAAAGAATATGTAAGTAACAAGACCAAGCAACTTACACAAAATAAAGCATACCTATACACACTCACACACACAAAGTAATTGTAAATTTTAGTATTTGCTGTTGTAAAATTTATTATAAAATTTCTTATTAGGCTAAAAGATTGGAGGAGGGATCCAAACACAGATTTCAAATAAAATTCTCTGATGGTAAAATGGTAACACTTCAGAGCTACCGAACTATAGGGAGATTATTAATTCAGAACACAGAAAATAAATGTGTTCATGTTTCTGCCTATATGCAGCATAATTTCATGTTAGGAACCTAATCAAGGGATAAGTCTTTGTGCTAATGGGGTACAGAATTTGATGGCTTCCATTACCATTGTGGGGGTAAAAAAAGTTAAGAAAATAAAAAACAAGTGGAGCAATTTTTTGATCTTTGTTAACTCAAGTTTATGCAGAGATTCTGACTCATTGTGATTTGTGTTTTTCTCTTCTCACTTATCAGTTTTATTTTAATTTCATATACTATTTACAATTGCAGTTTTGTACAAACTCAAAATAGAAGTGAAGCATGGCAGAGATGCAACATGGCTTCACAGTTAAGGGCATGTAACCTGGAGCAAGACAGTACAGGTTTAAATCACAGACCTACCATACACAGTAAGTGTAACCTAGTCAAAGTTACTTTTCATCTCCGTGCCTTAATATCCTTTAAACATGGAGATAATTTTAATAGACACCTTTTATGGTTTCTTTGAGAATTAAATGAGTTAATATGTTTGTGAAGTCATAAATAATTGTAGCACATAGTATGCACTAAGTAAAAGTGTTATTAAATATTTGCAGAAAACTCAAAGCCCTTTGACGACCATCCCCAATCAAAATATGCTTAGAATTATATTTTATTGAGTATATTTCTTAACCACTCCATGTATTTATATACATTTTTGTGTATAGAATGTGTTATTATTAAGACAATGACCCAAGAGAACTGGAGAAAATATTTGCAAACTACCTATCTGACAAGAGATTAATAACCAGAATATACAAGGGGTTCAAAACAACACAATAGGTAAAACAACAAATAGTATGATTAAAATATTAACAAAAGATCTGACTAGACATTTCTCAAAAGATGATGTACAAATTGTCAACAGGTATACGAAAAAAATGCTCAACATAATTATCAGAGAAATGAAAATTAAAACTACAGTGAGATATCATCTCACTCTAGTTAAAATACCTTTTATCCAAAAGATGGGGTAATAAATAATGCTGGTGAGATTGTAGAGAAAGGGAAACCCTCACACACTGTTGGTTGAAATGTAAATTAGTACAGCCACTATAGAGAAAAGTACAGAGGTTCCTCAAACACTACAAATTGAACTACCATATGATCGAACAATCCCACTGCTGGGGATACATCTAGAAAGAAAATCAGTATATCAAAGAGGTATCTGCACTCCTACATATATAGCAGCACTATTCATAATAGCAAAGATACAGAATCAATCTAAGTGTTCATCAGTGGATGAATGTACAAAGAAAACGTGGTATATACACAATGGAATAACTATTCATGCATAAAAAAGAATGAAATCCTTTCACTTGCGACGACGTGTATGGAACTGGAGGACATTATGTTAAGTGAAATGCACCGGGCATAGAAAGACAAATATTGCATGTTCTCACTATGTAGAAGCTAAACAAAATTGAACTCTTGGTGACAAAGAGTAGAATGATGGTTACCAGAGACTGGGAAGGATAGCTGGGGAGGGGTATAAAGAGAGGATGGTTAATGGGTACAAAAAACGGGTAGAAGAAATAAGGTCTGATGTCAGGTAGCACAATAGGATGAATATAGTTAATTATAATTTATTGTATATTTTAAATTAACTGGAAGAGTGGAATTGGAATGTTCCTAACACAAAGAAATGATAAAAGTTTGATTACTCTGATTTGACTATCACACATTATAGGCTGATATAAAAACATCACATGTATCCCATAAATCGTATGATTCTTATGTAACCATAATAATTAAAAATAGCTGGGCTTAGTGGCTAACGTCTCTAGTCCCAGCAACTCAGGAGGCTGAGGCAGGATGATCACTTTGAGGCCAGTATTTCGAGAACAGCCTCGGCAACATAGCGAGACCCCATCTCGAAAATAAAAATAAAAATAAAAGTAAAAATAAATAATAAATTATAAATTTCTTAAAAGCAAAGAGAAGAAAATTAAGGACATCATATTATATATTTGTTTTTATATTTTTTATTTTTAATTTTTGTGGAAATGTAATAGTTGTACATCTTTATAGGGTATGTGCGGTGTTTTGATACAGGCATACAATGTGAATTAATCAAATCAGAGTAATTGAGTACCCACCACCTCAGGCATTTAGCATTTCCTGTGTTAGGAACATTCCAATTCCAGTCTGGTAGTTATTTTAAAGTATTCTTATTGTTGATTATTCTTATCTCCTTTAGTCAGTTTTATTGCAGGTATAATTTATGTTCAGTAAAATTAATCCGTGTGTAGTAAAAGGTACTGTTTAAGTTTTCCTTTTTTTGTGGATATTCAATTATTTTTATACCATTTGTTTAAAAAACTGTCCATTGAATTGCTGTCGCTCCTTTATCACAGCGATTTATCATAATTTTTTAAATCTTTTCACAGACCCCCTTTTCTAATCTAGAAGTGTATTCTTATGCCAAAATCACAGTGTCTTGATTACTATAACTATATATTAATATTGTGTCTTAAATTTAGGTTGGATAAGTAACCTCGTTATCAAAATTTTTTAGAGTATAGTTCATTTGACTTTCCACATACTTTTTAGCATCATCCTGTCAATACCTACAGAAATAAGTTGTGGGCTTTTTTCTCAAGATCTAAATGTGATTTTTATAAATTTTTTATTAATATATAATAATTGTACTTATTTATTGGGTACATGTGATATTGCGATACATGCATACAATGTGTAATGATCAAATCAATGTATTTAGGATATCTCTCACCTCAAACATTTATCATTTCTCTGTGTTGGGATGTCACATCTTCTTGCTATTTTGAAATATATAATAAATTATTGCCAATTGTAGTCACCCTACAGTGTATTGATTGAAATTTCATTAAATCTAAATATCAGTTAAGGAAAATGGAATCTTAATTGAGTTTCCATCCCCTACACATCGTATGTGTCTTCAGTTATTTAAATCTTCATTGAATTTTAGTTTTATAGTATTTATAGTTTTCCACATACGCATTCTGCAATTGTTTTGTTAGATTTATACCTAAGCATTTCATTTATTAAGGTATTATATAAATTGTATTTTTAGAAAATTTTTGTACCAAATATCTATTGATAGTATATAGAAATATTATTGCTATTTATATATTGACCTTTATCCTTCAACATTGGCAAACTCACTTAATAGTTCTAAGGGATTTTTTGAGAATCCATTGGATTTTCTATGTAGACAGTTATGCCATCTATGAATAAGAATAATTATTACTTCCTTTACAATTTCTAAATTTTTTTCAAAAATTAAAGTTATTTTCTTTAATGCACTGCCTTAGCCTCATGGTAATATTATATTGAATAAGTATTTTCAGAATAGACATTCAATGCTAGGAACTAGCGATAGAGACGAAAGCATAAAAAAATACAGGGCCTTTATAGAATGTAAAGTCTAAACAGTTACAAGTTTTAGATAATAATAATAAAAAACATCCACATAGCATCTCTCCCGAACATTTCGTTTTTGCCACTCATTAACCAGTGTTTTTAGATTTGGTCCCATGCAAATTGCTGCTCTTCTCAAATTGAATTCCTTGTCTATCCTGCACTCTCCAGAAGTTTAAGATTTGTCTTTTGTTTTCCTGCCTTAAAATTTTCTGCCCTATATGAGAAGAAAGAATGTTAGTTTGTAATAAATCTGTTCACAATGAACCTATAAAAAAATTTATCCTAGAAGGATATTTTTGGACTTTTCTTAATATATAGTTGGCTCACCTAGAATTCCACAGCTAAAGAGCCACTTTCTTCAGGGTTGTGAGCAATTATAATGTTGTCAATGAACAATACAATACTATTCCCACAACTCTCAAAATAAAACATTTTGAGTTTTGGCAACATATCAAGGAAATCATTTAAACTTGGGGGATCTTTCTTTCATCTGTAATGTTTGTGGAGTGCGTTTTTATACAAACATAGTTAAAAATATAATACTAGACATTATTAGCTAGGGACTCAACAGGATTATCACATCTCTAGATGTAAAAATTAGAATTCTTCATTAAAATACATTAATGTTTTATTAAAAATCACAGCTGTCATAGTAAAGTTTCATTAAACTGTTTCTTCTAGAATGAAAAGTTTTTGTACCAGAAGACTATGTTGTATGTAAAATCTAGGAAAAATCATTTCTTTGTTAAGTAATTTAACAGTTTGACAACATTTTAATAGCTGGGCACGACTTCGATTTCTAAGTCTAAACTGTGAAATCGAGTGCATTGTTTTTTCACAATTCTTTCACAACTCTCTATTTTTACAATGGTACATTTTGGGTGGAATATACATCCCTACCCTATTGGAAATGGGATATTAGAAGAGGTCTCAATGTGCTTGCAATGCTTACCTTGTCTGCTGTGTTCCTGCCATTCACCATGAGAAAAGCCTGCCCCATGTAGCTACTTCTCCCAGAATGAGAAACACCTGGAGCTGTTCTATAACACGCCTGTCTGCTGCCATATACTTAGTTGTCCACATTCTGCACTATTCTTGGACTTGTGTACAAAAAAACATGAGTGATAATTTTTGTAAGCCATTGTAATTTAGGGATTGTTTTTTATACAGCATAATCACATCGATAGTTGGATAATACAAACTCTTTAGGAGAGAAATAATCAGAGAAATTCTGATGAATATAGACTGGCTCCAAGATGTTGGGACAGATTCCCATATCATTTTATAAAATGCAAATACAATCATGTGACGCATAATGATGTTTTGATCAAATATATGTGATAGTGGTCCCATGAGATTATGATACCATATTTCTTTGTACCTTTTCTCTAATTAGAAATGTTTAGATACACAAATACTTCTCACTGTGTTACAATTGCCTATAGCATCCAGTAACATGGCGTACAGGTTTATAGCCAAGGAATAATATGCTATACCACATAGCCTGGGTGTGTAGCAGGCTATAGAATCTAGGTTTGTGCAAGTATACTTTGTGATGTTCACACAATGATGAAATTGCTTAATGATGCATTTCTCAGAAAGTATCCCTATCATTCAGGTATATATGACTATATTTGTGTATTGCCACCACAACCCATTAATTTGTAACATCTTCTCTGACCACCTGTGGGTAAGGCAAGGCAAGGCCAATGGCAAGGCCGGGGCAGGGGCAGGGGGAGGGACAGGGGTGTGGCTGGGGGTGGGGCAGGGCAAGGCACAAAACTAGGATGTTTCAGCCTTGCATAAAATGTGTTTTTGGTGTGGTTAAAAAAACACAATTTTCTGCTGCTTGTATTACAATCTATTGAAAGAGTTTCAAAAACTGCAGTTTTTACCCAGGATTAGTTTAATAAAATAGCCCCCTCAAAATGTGTTTTGTTTTGCTTGGTGCTTTTCTATAAATCCCTCTGTCTGTCTGGAGTGACGATTTGGGACTGTGCTAGAACTGAAGTGATAGCCATTGTGCTAGATAGTCCCTACAGAGACTAGATTTTACCAGTTTTTTCTTCTGAATAAATCACACCACAAGTTGTTAGGTACAGATTTGCAAGGCAGGTATCTGCAAAGGGAGGTGGTGGCAGTGTCTCGTCAAGGGGCATTGGAACCAAGTGGGGTGAGGAGAGAGTCCGTGTAGAGTGGGAAGTGGCAGCAGCTTGACAAGGGTGCTGGAGCCTGAGGACGTTAAAATTATCTCTAGTGTTTTGAATAATTATTCAAGGTTATTCTCTACATCTGCTTGGATCTTTTTTACACTTTGTAAAGGGGCAGGCGAAACGTGTGTGTGTGTATTTTTAAGTGGATTTGTGCAGCTACACCTGAATATACCCTTTTTATTTTTAAATATCAAACAGTTAATTGTTGTTACTGTTGTTTTCTTCTTTAGTAAATCCTGTCACAGGTGAAAGGCTTTGGGTGGTTAGCAAGAGCAACTTTTGAAAATAAAAGAGAAATCTCCAACTAATGTATGACCTACAATTAATTCATCTAATCATTCTATGACTGTTTCTATTACCAAACAATAGCATGGAAAAGAACTCAATAATGATAAAACAATTTGCTATATTTCATTATTAAGATTAATCCTATATTTGATAGGATATTTAAGATAATCATTCCGGAAAGTTAATGTATAGAACAGAAATATATGAGTGGATTAATAAAATGTGGTATATGTATACCATGGAGTACTATTCAGCTTTAAGAAACAATGGTGACATAGCACCTCTTATATACTCCTGGAAAGGGCTAGAACACATTCTACTAAGCGAGGTATCCCAAGAATGGAAAAAC
>CAUYSK010052024.1:0-21463 GCA_963575035.1 Avahi laniger | reverse complement strand
GAGGCCGAGAGGCCCGGATTCCAGCTTTACTGTGCGGCGTTAGGTAAGTGACTTCCCTCCTCCAGATATCAGTGTCCCCATCTGTGAGGGGTCAGGGTTGGGACAGATGCTCTCCCCACTCCTGAGTTCCAGGGCAGCCCTGTTCCTAAGAAGGCTGGAAACGGAGCGTCTACTACGCCCGCGGAGCACGCACAGCTCCTTGTTGTCAAGCAGACCAGAGCCCTGCTGTAGCTTCGACCTGAAGCACACCTGCTGTGGCAGGACACAGCTGCCAAAAGCAGACACCGAATCAGGGTAGAATGAGAAGACAGTGTCCCGAGCCATGGAGAAGCCAGACAAGCTCAGATATTGGGGCTGGTGAGATGCTCTGAAATGCACGCACATTTTGGAGGGTAAACTGACAAACCGGAAGGAAACTGACAGGATATACAATGAGACTCAAAACCAAATGATAGGAGGGGCTGTCAACAGGAACGATTGGTCAGCCTCAAGAACAGGCAAGAAAAAACCAACCACTGTCTTCTCATCTTGGCAGGACTGTCCAGGGTAGAAGCTGCTGATTTTTCATCTCTAGCCTTGGAGGGCAGGACTGTGGCCAAGCACTATAAGGATCAAGAAGTTTCAGTTCAGTATGAAGAATTTCAGAACTGTCTCAAACAGAGATAGGCCGCCTTATTGGAGGGTAGGCATGGTGGTGGTAGTGAGCTCTCTATCACTGGCAGTATGCAAGAAGAGGTTGGAGAGGCAAACTTCATTTTGCAAGTTGGACTGAGGGATCTTTGAGGACCCTGAACTCTAACAGCCTTTAATTCTATAAAGTATCCTTGATGTTCAGCAAATAAAGCCCTCTGGTAAGCATAAAGTGTTTAGCTACTGTAGGTCATGTAAACACCACCAGTATTAACACAGCCTCGGAGAGCTCTGTTGGGTACTACTGAGCTTGCAGTACTTTGGGGCAAGTGACTGTAGTCACATACTCAAGGCTTTGGGGTAGACTTCTCTCCCCTCAAACCCTAAGCCTCACCAGGCAAGAGTGAATTAGGCAGAAACCACTTGGACAGAAGCTGCCCGGCTATTCCCTGCCTTGGGAATCCCAGCAGGATGGAAATTAAGAGTAGCCCTGAGAAAGGCTCAGCCTTTCCCGCAGACGCTTGGCCCAACCCCTCTTTTGGAGCCATCACTCCATCCTGTTTGTGGGCCTTCAAGGCTTGGTGTATTTCTGATTAAGCGCTTGTGTCCTCACTATTCCTGCTTAAGGGAAGAGCACTGCATAATCAAAAGGCCCTCAAGAGTTCACCCAGCTTCTCCGTCACCCCATGAACCCGAGTGCTGGCTTCCCACGGACTGCACGGCTCTATCACACCTGTCTGGGCTGAGAGAGGCTTCCTGGGACCCAGAAGACAGGGCTGGAAGGCCCCTGGAGGCAGTTGCTTTTAATCGCCGCCTCCTTTTCCCAGATGGAAAGGCTGAGGCCCAGAGTGAGATGGGCAGATAAGCTTGTCAGAGGCCACGACAGGACGTGGGGGAGCACTGCTGAGCCTGGAGTCCCCCCGCCGCCTTCCCCCAGTGCATATGCCAGATTTACCCAAGTAGCTGAGTCATTAGGGGGTGAGTCTGAGTCTCAGGGGGCTCGGTCACACTCCCGCCAGTATCAGCCTTCTCCCCCGGGGTCTGGGCTCAGCTGGGTGGGCCCCCAGCACCACTAGTTTCGGATCTGAGCAGCACAGGCCGAACCCATTGGCCCAGGGCAGAGGCAGGAAGGAGGTGGGCGTGGAGCCCCGGGGCAGGCAGCTCCAGGCCTTGGGGGAGGAAGGGCGGGGCACCAATGTTCAGGGCTGTTGAGAAATTACGTACTACAGAGGCTCAGATGGAAGATCATAAACACAAGCCTCAGCCTCCCCATCTCTAAGATGGGCAGAAATACTTGCCAAAGTAATGCTTGAATGTGATTTTATTTCCACACTGCAAGAGACACTACAGACTTATTTCAGCCCCTTCATATTATACACTGTGTGGTCACAACGCCCACGGTCCGCCTGGAGGACAGTCCAGTGTGACTGTACAACCAACCTAAAGCCTGGAGCGCCAGCCTGCGCCTCTCAGCTGAACTCCAGCGATGCGCCCAGGGCACAAGTCAGCGGATGTGGTCTCCACTGCTCCTATCTGAGGACTGACGGGAGCTCTCAGGGGAGGAAAGGACCGCTTCCTCCCAGACACCCCTGCACCTGCCGAGCCGGGACACAGCAGACAAGCGTCAGAAAGGCCTCCAGCGCAGGGCCTCACTTCACAGCCTTTCCAATATGCCTCATTTATTCTCTTCCTCCCCAGAGCGCCCCTTTTCTTGTGCCTCATCAGCCTCCCAGGGTGTCTGCTAGTTCCAGTTGCCTCCGAGGGCCCGGAGCTGGCAGAAGCTCTAGACACCATTTCTAGCATTTGGGTCAGCCCGGCGTGCAAAAGGATTCCGTGGGAGCTGGACATAAAATGGTGTCAATGCTGGGGTGGGGGTGGGGATAGAGACAGGCTGAGGACCCACACACACTGCCAGATATCCGCCTGTGTCCCCAGCCCAATGGCAAACTGAGAGTCCAGAGTCAAGGCCCTCGCTTGCCACCTGCTTGCTGTGTGACCTTGGGAGAGCAGCCTGCCCTCTCTGGCTTTCTGTTTGTGTTTCCTCCTCTCCATGGCATGGAGTTGGGCAATGGGATGCTTTAGAGCCCCCGTGGTGTGGAAATGCTGTGGATGGGGAAAGGGGCAGAGCGAGGTCATCTTGCTCGCTCATGCTCTACCCATCCTGCCGTGCTCGTCTGCTCTGGGTAGGGCAGGGGCTGGCAGTTTGACACGCTCAGCTGCCAGGTCCTGTCATGAAGAGGGTTTCCCTGGAGGACAGATAGGAGGGGTCCTTGCTCAGGAAGGCCTGGGTGGGGGGCCTGGAGCCCTTCACAGCACCCCCTGTTCTTCAGCAGCCCGCGTAAGGGTGATAGTGAAAGGAAGGACAGCGTTGCCTGGAAGCAGAGGATGACAGAGCCTGGCCACCTCCCGAATTATATGTCGCATGCTCCCAACCCTGTAGTGGCACTTCGAGCAGGGAGAAGTACCCGTTAGTGAGGACTAGGAGGCACCTGCAGGATGCTTAGGGCAGGAGCACTTGCCATGGGGAAACTCTGGTAACTGTCCTCACGTTCACCAGCAGGAGACTGGATTCATACACTCAGGGACATAATACTACGTAATGTCATTCGTACATTTAAAAGAACGAAGCAGATCTTTACAAACAAAGATGGAAAGGCATTTGGTAGAATACCAATATGCAAAATAAATGATTTCTATTGGTGCAAGAATGCACAGGTGCAAAAAAAGTATAGAAAAGCACAAACTGATGGCAGCTGTCATCTCCAGAGAATGGACTCAAATTGTTGTGGTCAATGAGGGGGGACTTCTTTTACCTGAAGTCTCACCATTTTTTAAGCAATAGTTTATTCTAGTATTACTTGTGTACAAAGAAATTAACAACAAGGAAAAAATACCTCTCTTGGAACCTAAAAGCAGCCAAGGCAGTCATTGCACAGATGGAGAAATCAAGGTCTGGGAAGAGAACAGTTAGGGAAACTGGGAGAAGTAGGACCTGCTCTGGACTCCCAGTCCAGTGCTCGTTCCTCCTCAGATGCCCCAGGTGGTGTCTAAAAGTATATGGGCCTGGCTGGGTGTGGTGGCTCATGCCTGTAATCCTAGCACTCTGGGAGGCCGAGGTGGGAGGATCGCTTGAGCCCAGAAGTTCGAGGTTGCAGTGAGCTATGATCATGCCATTGTACTCTAGCACGGGAGACAGAGCGAGACCCTGTCTCAAAAAAATAATAAATAAATGGGTCTGTCCTAGTACCTCTTTGTTCACAATGCTACTCTGATGCTAAGCTGGGGTCTCAAAGGGGAGGGGTTGGGTTCTTGCTGCCATTTCTGACTGGTGTCTCGGTGGGTGTGGGTAGTGAGAGGGTTGGAGGGGAGCCATTGATCTTGGGTTAAGCAAATTTCCTAAAGGCTGTTGCAATAAATTTCCACAATCTTGGTGGCTGGAAACAGCAGAAACTTTTTCTCTCCCAGTTCTGGAAGCTAGCGGTCCAAGATCAAGGTGCCGACAGGTTGGTTCTCTTAGAGGCTCCGAGGGAAAATCTGTTCCATCCCCCTGTCCTAGCTCCTGGCGTTGCCAGCGATCCTTGGTGTTCCTTGGCTTGGGATGCATCACCCCAATCTCTGCTGCTGTCATCACATGGCGTTCCCCCTGCATGTCTGTGTCCAAATCTCCCTCTTCTTACAAGGACACCGGTCACTGGATTAGAGCCCACTGTCATCCAGAATGACCTCATCATAGCTTGACTGCATCTGCAAAGACCCTATTTCAAATCGGGTCACGTTCACACATTCTGGGTGTACATGAATTTTGGAGGGACATTACCGAACCCAGTATAGATAACAACTTTTCTGATGTCCGGGCTATTCCCTTAAGGAAAAGGCAGAGGACAGGGTGCTGTGGGAGAATGGGAAAGGCGAGGACGGCCACAAAGTCCGTTGTACACTCAGTGCAAAAGAACTCACCTCGGGGGGAGAAGGAAAGCTGGAAGGAGGTCAGATTGCATATCACTTGCCTGGGGGAAGTGTGGACGCAGAATGGATGTTTTTATGTATTATAAAATGTTTGGTCTAGATGTTCTGGAAGGCTCCGGTTTGAAAATAAAGTGACACAAGATAAACTATTTTTAGGGATTGAAATTCACTTGATGAGAGAAGTACGATGGCTTGTCTTCAGGTAATAGATGGATTTAGCTGCTGAAGACGGACAGATCTTCTCTTGCTCCTTCTTTCTGCCCAGGGTGGGGCGGTGGGAGCTCCCTGTCCCCACACCTGCCGGTCCTGCCGCAGTGAGGCTCCTTGTCTGGCCCTCTGCCCTGGTCGTGGGGAAGCTCGCAGTGCTGAGGGTGGGGCATGTGGAAGACAGAGTGCGGGCCTCCAGGACGGAAACCCAAGCACCCCCTGGGGTGTCAGAGCCGGAACTAAGGTCATTGTCAGACTCTTCCTTTCATGGGGAGGGTGCCCATTCTAAGTTTATGTTTTGAACATGAACATCCATGTATTTCGTACTGAGACCCTTTCCAGGCAGATTTCAGACTCCTGTTCACTAGCTGATCTAGGGACCCTGAGACATCGGAGGCAACCCTTCCACCCAGAGTTTCACCATTTGGACTTACACGGCAGCCTGCCTCCATGCCAGTAATTTGAGCTTTTTTTCTGCTCTGTTTATGAAGAAAAAGAAAAAAAAAAGAAAGAGTGCTAGCATGAAGCAAAGACCCCAAACTTAACACTGAATTGAAGCAAAATTGGGAGGTGGCTGGGAGTATGTCAGGCTCTCGGGGGACCCACACTGGCTGCCTGTGACTTCATCTACAAAGGAAAAGAACAGAACTAAAAACACGTACATGTGCAGAAAACATGTCACCGAAGGCTGTAGCACCAGGCTGGAGATTATCAGGAATTTTTCTACTGTGTTCTAGGTTGCCAGGTACAGACATCCCTTTATAACACAGAAACCTGGTGTTCAATCTCGCGAGTCTTCTAGAGTGCCGCGCGCATGGAAGCCTGTACTGGCCTTAGCTGGGATGATTTGTGGGGTGTTATTTTCCGGGTGCAGCAGAAACCACTAGCTCAGAGGCCACCTACGCACCAACATCCTCACGACAGTTGGGGCAGGGGGCTCAGCGCTGCCTCGGCGCGACCCCGGAGGCAGCTTCCTTTCATGCTCCCTGACTGTCCCGCCCTTGGCAAACTGAGCTAGGTGGTCAGATTTGCCCCCTTCCTACTGACCAGGTGTCAAGGCTCCCACGTTCCTCATGCCTAGGATGTCCTCCTGCACACCCCGCTTGCCCCACAACGGCCTAATCCCACCTACCTTCAAAACCCAGCCAAGATGCCGTTTCTCTAGGGGACCTTCCCTGAACCCCTCCGAGCCCCGAATCATACTAGCCCAGACTAGCAGGAAAACACAAAGATGCGCATCAATAAGAACAGCAGGCGTGCAGACCGCAAAGCACCCACGCATCCAAACTGATCAAATGAACTACAAACAGCCACAGGACATTAGGTAGCCCCCTAAAAACCGCGTTTCCTTGGACTGTTCAACATGGGAAAATGCCCCCACTAGAGTATTAAGTAACGGGAATATAACCATATAAAATATAATAGTCACATTCATGTATATTAGATATGCAGGAAAAAATAATAGAAAGAATGACACTGAAATGTACACAGTGGCTATCTCTTAATGGTGGGATTAAAAGCAATTTTTTAGGCCAGGCGCGGTGGCTCACGCCTGTAATCCTAGCATTCTGGGAGGCCAAGGCGGGATGATCGATTGAGCTCAGGAGTTCGTGACTAGCCTGAGCAAGAGTGAGACCCCCGTGTCTACTAAAAATAGAAAAAATTAGCAAGTCAACTAAAAACAGGAATAAAAAATTAGCCGGGCGTGGTGGTGCATGCCTGTAGTCCCAGCTACTGGGGAGGCTGAGGCAGGAGGATCGCTTGAGCCCAGGAGTTTGAGGTTGCTGTGAGCTAGGCTGACGCCACGGCACTCACTCTAGCCCGGGCAACCAAAGCGAGACTCTGTCTTGAAAAAAAAAAAAAAAAAAAGTAATTTTTAAATTTCTTTGTACTTTTCCAAATTTTGAAGTTTTGCCTCAAAACACAATAATCAGAATAATTGGGTTTCTTTGGTGGAATCCTAAATATTTTGCTAGTCCTAGGCTTACATCCCCTCTTATATTCTTGCCAAAATGCCATCTGACCTCTGCTTGAACTCCTCCATTGATGGGGAACTCACTGCCCTCTGAGGTCTTTTTCAGCCACTTCTTCCTCATGACAAATAGAAATCTGGCTCCCTTTAGCTTCCCCCACTGGTCACAGTTCTGCCTTCCGGAACAACAGAGAACTGCTTCCCATGCCCCTTGACAACACCTCAGAAGTTCAAAGGCAGCGGCCAGACTCGAGGCTACACCCCTCCCTGCTCCCACCCACATCATTCTTCCAGGGACTTCAGTGTCCTTCACCTCCCAGATCCCTGTGTGCTTTCCTCGGGCACAGTCCAGGCAGCGATGCCCTTCAAGCATAACTTCGAGTCTGCGTCTCATTATCTCTTTCAAGGGCACCCATCTGCCAGTCAGGGCATCAGGGACTCTGTCACACGCATGCTTTCATCCAATCTTCACAACAGCCCTGTGACACAGGAGCCAGGATCACACCTGTCTTATAGATGAGGAAACTGAGGCACGGAGAAGCCAAGTCACTTCCGAGGTCACTAAATGGATCACGGGTGGAGCCAGGACTGAAGCAGCACCTAGCCCAGAGCTCGGTGTAGTCGACACACAAATGTCTGCCAAGTTAATGAACACATAGGTGAACTCGGTTCGAAAGCCCATGCTCTTGGCACTATTAGTTCAGAATTGCCTGTGCCAGCCTCTTCTGCATCTCCCCCTCTGCATTCACTTCTGCATTCCTCCTGCTCTGTCACCTCACCTGCAACGTGGACACGCTCACGAAGGGCCCCTGAGTGACTGAGTACCTGTTGCCCGAGGCCCAGCTTTGGCAGCAGTGCTGAGCCCCTACCCTCTGCATGGCCTTCTCCGGAGTACCCCTGGGGGATGGGACCACATTAGCCATGGTCTCTGGCAAGAAGAAGGGTTTAAGAAAGACCACGCAATCCAGATGGTTCTGGAGCACCCACTCCCCGGGCTGCCAAGGACCCCATTCATTCATTCCCAGAATTTCAACTTGTCCCAATAAGGCAGTGATGTAGCCCCAGGCCGAGCCTCTCAGTGGGATCTAGAATAGCTGGTCAGCCAAGGCCAGTAGGCACCACAGACCACAGAACTCAGATCCTTGAATCTAGAGGGACCTTGAGAGGTCCTACAGTCAAACCCCTGTCCCTAGCTAGGGCTGTCCTTGTCAAAAGTGCCAGCCTCATTCCTTGTGGGCTGCCACGGCCATTCCCCGCAAAGAACCCTTTCACACTGTGCTTTCAATGGCTCAGCCCTTGCTCGGGCCATCCTCTTGGCCTTGAATGGGTAACTCCTACCAAACCTTCCAAAGCACTCCCCATCCAAGACGCCTTCCTGTACCTCTCAAGGCGGGATGAGATACTCCTGTTGCACCCTGAGCTACCCCTAGCAGGGTTCTTATTTGGCCCTCATTCGCTCACTCAAATTTTTACTTAGCAACTGCTCTGCGCTCTGGATAAGGCAATGAGTGCTAGATGGGGAGTGTAGAGAGCCGGTACAATTGCACAGCTTTGCCACCAACGACTATATCACCTTGGACACGTTACTCCTCACTGAGCCTCAGTTTCCTCTCTTGTAAAGTGGGGAAGATTTCACAGCTCAGTCTAGTTTCCAGGGCTTTTGTGTGGATGGGAGGATTTGAAAGTACTCTGCAAACTGCAACTCAGGGTGAGTCATTATTATAGTGACCTGACCCTGCTGTAGTCTCAGCTCATTTTTTGTCCATCCCATCCTTGGAGTTTCCCCTCCCCCAGGGGGCTGACAGCCTGCTGGGGATGGACTTGCGAGCTCAGGCCTTCCAGGGGTTGGCACCTGAATGAGAAACTGGCCAAGAGCACAGCCTAGAAGGATGGAAACAGGCATGAACTTTAAACAAAACCAGCCCATAAATCCTGCTGCATGGCACAGGGGCAAGGGCCTGGCATTGCTGGGGCAGAGAACACATGCCAGGCTGTTCTCAGGCAACAAGGGTGAAGGCTATTATGCCATAGGGCTTTGTCTATAGTCATCAAGAAGCCACTGGAGGGCTGGGCTCACGCCTGTAATCCAAGCAGTCTAGGAGGCTGAGGCAGGAGGATCGTTTGAGCCCAGGAGTTTGAGGTTGCAGTGAGCTAAGATGATGCCATGGTACTGTAGCCTGTGCAACAGAGTGAGGCTCTCAAAAAAAAAAAAGAAGGGAAATAATAAAATTACCACACATATTAAAAAAAAATTAAGAAGCCACTGGAAGCACAGGGAAGAGGGGGAGGGGTGGAGACAAAGAACACTGGGCTAGGAGACTGGATGCCTGGGTTCTGCTCTGCATTGCTCTGTGACTACAGTCGAGCCCCTGCCCTCCGCTAGGCCTTAACTTCCCATCTGTGCACTGGGTGGTCAGCCCAGGTGGTACCCAAGGCCCGTTGCAACTCGGTCTGTGCCCACTTCACAGCTTGGGTCAGAGGGGTCCAGTTCAAGCTGTGACAGGGACAGCTGGGAAGGCTCTCAGAAGGAAGAGGAGGCAAGGGAAGCCACGCTTACTGTGGCCTCCACTTCTACCCTGTGGAAGGGTCAGGCCTAGAGCAGGCTTTTCCCTGATTCCTCCCCCTCTGGGTAAATGGCCCACTTTGCAGACTGCAGGGTTGACACAGGTGCAGAGAATACAGACGCTCAGACCCTCAGAGATCATCCTGCTCACCCCCACCCCCCATATAGGGAGGGATCTGAGACCCAGACCCCAAGGGCTTGGGGTCACACAGCATGTCTGTGGCACAGCCAGGACTTGCACGCAGGATTGATGTCCACTGGCCACCAGCTCAGTTGCAAGTCTCAGGCCATGCCCAGGTCTCTCTGTTCCATCATCCCTGTCAGCCAAGCCCCTCCTTCCACTGACAGAGTCAAGCCTCAGTTTCCCTGCTGGGACCAGGACACACACGATGGATGCTAGGTCAGAGCTTGGTGAGTTTTCTGAACTGGGAATACAGGAGGAGCAAGGAAAGCCAGGAGGTCTGTGCTTCAGACCAAAGTTCACCCTCTGCACTTCACACAGTGCGGAGACTGGAATCGCCCAGGTCGGGGGCTGTGCTGAACACCCAATACAGAGAAAAACTCACACTCAGGGCACAAGCAAAGCCGGAGCAGAGACAGGGGGAGAGAAAAGACTAAAGTCCATTATGAAATTATTAAATATTGTCACAGTGTGGCGGCTCTCAGGGCCTCCGGTGGGACCATAAAATTTATGGGACCATCTAGTCCCCCCTGCCTGGGGGGCAGGTGGTAGTAGGGAAAATGGCCAGAACTTGGGGGTCCTTCCTTCCCCTTCCTGTGCCTCCCGCTCTCTCTGAGGAGGCTGTCCTGGCTCCAGGTCTGACCTTCTGGGCTTGTCAGACCCCAGTGGGTAGCTGGTCCCACTGCAAGAAACCTGAGCAGAGTCCCTTGGGCCCTAACCCAGCTTCGGGGCCCCTTGGGGGAGGGACAGGAAGGGAGGAGAGGGCAGAAGGCAGTAGCTCTCCCTCGCTGGCCCCTCCCAGCTACCCCACGTACACCAGCTCTGGGCCTGGAAGAGGCCGTAGACCGTGCTCTCAAACTTTAAAGTGTGTAGGAATCAGCTGAGCATCTTGTTAAACGGCAGCTTAAGTCTTAGCAGGTCTAGGCAGAGCCTGGGATTCTGCCTTTCTAACAGGTCCCGGGGATGCCAAAGATGCAAGTGTGTGGAACGCTCTGCGCATAGTCGCCCTAGAGATGATCTGTCTCTGAACCCGTGGGAAAGCTGAAGGCCCAGAGAGGTCAAGTCACTTGTCCACGGCCACACAGCGAGCCGCCCCAGACTGAAGGCAGAGGGCACCTGCAATAGACGCGAGACGTGTTCCCACCCCAGACAGCGGGAATCAGCTGCCCTTCCTGGCCCGAGGGCCCTGTTTGTAAACTCGGCTGCCTAGAGCTCAGCCCAGGGCCGGGGTAGAGCGCCTCCCGGCAGAACCTCCTCCGTCTCCCAGCCGGCCTCTGGCTGTTCTCCGCCGGGTACCCGGGGCCGACCAGAGGGCGCTCGGGACGCTGAGAGTCCCCCGCGACAGAGCGATTCCGCACCCTCCTCCCCGCTGAAAGCAAACTTCTCAGCCTGCGCCCTTTACCTTTTTGGGGGGTTTGCAGCTGCTCAGCCTGCTGCGTCCGCAGCCCATCCTCCTCCCGGGGCTCCCGGACGCCGCTTCCCAACTCCGGGGCCCCCAGAGGACCCTGCGGTCCCGGCCCCGCTGCCCGCTCCGCGCCTGCAGCCCGGGGCTGCCGGCGAGACCCTGAAACTGAACCTGGAAGCGCGGACTCGAGCCTGAGCTGGGGCGGCCGGGCGCCGTAAATACCCGAAGAGCAGGGCCCCTGTGAAGCCCGCTGGGTTCGCGGCGCCGCCGCCAGAGGCAGGTGACGAAATAATAGGAACCTCGGGCCATGGCAGAAAAACCTCTAGAAGCAACAGATGCTTTTCCGAGCCCTCAGCTAAGAAAGGGCGAGGAAAAAAAAAAAACAAAAAACAAAATATTAAAACGATTATTTGGTCAACACAACAGCTACCATTTATTGAGGGTTGTTTCTGTTCCAGCTGTTTTTTTACACATTTTATTTCTGTTTCTTGCCATATCTGAGCAACAAGGTAATATTACAATATAATATTTCCTCCATTATACAGGTGAGGCTCAGAGATGCGAAGTGATTTGCCTTAAGTCACATAGCTAGTAAGTACCAGAGCCCAGATAGAATCCAGTTCTAGGCCAGAACCTAAGCTTTGAATCAGTTGCCTACAAATAACTAGTAATACTAAGTTTAGTTGTAATGCCTCCCCTCTTCTGGGTCGATAGCTTTTTCTAGGTCACAAGCATCTGTAATATTCGATTCTGTCCACCTTGGATAGATGCTATCCATCACCACAACCTTGTGAGGCAGGCCAGATGCGGTGGGAATAAGGGACATAAAACTCCAACGTCTAGGAAAAGAAACTTTTATTTATCCTCACTTTGTTATTAGCTGAGGTTTCTGGGAGTGGTAAGGCAGGAAAAAGATTCCTAATTTTGAAAATCAGTGTGCGTGTGTATCTGTGTGTATAGTATATTAGAAAATGAGAGTCAGGCCCCAAAACTCTTGAAAAAGTGTGTTGATGAAAGGGACTTAAGAGTCATGAAAGAATTTCGAAAGAAATTCCCCCTCCACAGAGCATAAAACCAACTGCAGAAGTTTCTTAGAAAGGAAACTAAGAAAACAGTTGATGTTAGGTTCTTGAAAGCAAGAATAATATAGGACAGTGGTTCACAAAGTGTCATTCCCAAATGAGCAGCCTCGGTACCACCAGGGGACTCTGTTAGAAATGCATATTCTCAGGCCCCACCCCAGACCTACAAATCCCAAACTCTGGGATGAGGTTCAGGAATCCACAGCTTCGTAAGCCTCCAGGCATTTCTGACCCAGGGGAAAGTCTGAGAATGCCTGATGTAGGATGCACTCAACAGGTCCTGAGGAAAGAGTATCTACTTAAACTAACCATGTTTATTGAAACAATACTCCTGATTTAAAACAAAGAAACGAACAAAAACCCCAAAGCAACCTAAATATCCAAGAAAAGAAGCTTGGTTAAATAAATTTTGATATATCCATAAAAATAAAATGACATGTAACTAGTAAAAATACTGATGAAGATGAATTTCTAAATGTTACAAAATATAATAAATTTATTTTTATTCTTAAAAATAGTATTAACAGTGATTGCCTCCGGATGGGTGAAATTTTGGATCTTTAAAACTGTCCATTTCCTTATATTAAAAAATAAGTATGCCTTTATTACTATTATAATAAAGATTACAATTTTAATATGAAAAAGTTTCTTTTTAAACTGTATTTTTAAACCCAAATTGCGATTTGTTTTTCACCATCAAGCCATGGGCAAGTCTGAAATCCCAAAGAAATGGACAATGGTTGTGAATTAACTAGGCGGAAAAGCAACATACAGGGCAAAGACGGCTAAACTGTGAGCATGAGGTGATGGAAACCAATATTATGATCCTAAAACAGCCATTTCTCCTTTCTGAGAATATCCCATCTATACATTGAGGAGTTGGACTTTCTAAAATCCATCTTGAATTTTAATGACAACCACTAAAATTAATAACTTGGCGTGCTGTGTAGGAATAGGAAAACAAGTTCTGTTCCTAGAGCCTCCTTGCCTCCAGCCTCTCTGAACCTCCGTGGAGAGCAGGCTCAGATTTCCGACCTTCCCACTGCTGGCTTTTTGGTTATGTGTGTTGAAGTTCCTGCCTGAGAAACGTGAGCAGCTGGCTTGCTTTTGAGAAAGTTGCCAGTGAGATTTTTGATGGTTGGTATACCAGTCAGGTTAGGGTAGGTTTTGCTGCAGTAATAAAAAGCATAAAAATCTCAGTGACTTCCCACAAGAGAAGCTACATTGCTGCTCACACTACATGTGCAGCATGGGCCGGCAGAAGGCTTTGCTTCACAGAGAAATTCCACACCATCCTATGATGCAGGCATCTCAACAAGATGGCTTTAGGGTTTGCTGGGGCAAGAGAAAGGAGTGCATGGGTCTTCAATGCTTCCACTTGGAAGAGACACACATTAGGTTCACTCACATTTCATTGGCCAAAACAAGTCACGTAGTCATGCCCAATTTCAAGGGGATGGGAAAGTACAATGTGTGTCTAAAGAAGAAGAGAATCGGAAATGGTAAATAGAAGTAATGCCTACCGTAGGTAGCAATCAACAAGCAGGTCCTACTATGTGATCATTTCTTAGACAAGCAGGACGACCAATTCATCTTGGTTTGCCTAGCATTTTCCCGCTTTTAGCATTGAAAGTCCCAAGCCTCAGGAAACTCCTCAGTCCCAGGTATACCAGGAAAGTTGGTCACTCTATGGGCAAAGTAGGGTGGAGGTTCAAGAGAAGAAGACTCAACCCTTGTTTTTGAATTAGTCATGATCTGTTTTCTTTGACATTAGACTTATACGTAAGAAAAAATGGGAAATAACACAGAAAAGGTTTTATAAAGCTAATGCCAAATTGTGTGTTCCATGCAGAAGGTATTAGCATTAAAGGAAGATAAGAGACCAAGGTGGATGGGGATGGCCAAGAAGGACTTCCTGCGGGAATACTAAAGCCAAAGGATTGTCATGCCAAAAGGAATTCTAGAATCTCAGGCTGGGATGGAATCTGGTGCGGCTTCTAAGAACACAGACTAATACAAATCGCTTGTTATAATTTCCTTTCTAGGTGATTATGCAGCCTATGTTTAATACTTCCAGTGATGGGGAAATCACTACCTATCTTTCCATGTCTGGGGGGAGAGGAGAAGCAGGGAGGAGTAATTACAAGAGGGAAGAACGGCATGAGTCAAGTCAAAGGCAAGGAGGGACTCACGCGTGTGGGCAGCTGGGTTGCACGTAAAGGGACAAAGGTTGAGGGTGGACTCTTTGGGAAAAGACTGGAGAGGACGATGTCGGGATGATTCTGAGCATCTTTCATGAGAAAGGTACATTATACCCATACGTAGAGAGTTTTGCATCGATTTCAGGCAGTTCCTGGAGCCCCGCAGCCCACACAGTGGGTGTATGCGTGGATCCCAGGTTAAGGACCTCTCAGCTCAGAGGTCATTAAAGATCTTTCTCACTGTGAAAGCTTTTTGTGTGCAGGTTCTTCTGATTGAGCCCAACTGTTCCCCAAACATATATCCTCTGTCCAGAATGACTTTCTTCACAATCTGTCCCTGTGGGTTATAATTCTACCGGTACATCAAGGAGCAGCTCAGATGCCCTCTCCTTTCAGAAGCCTGGCAGCACTTGTTCTACAGCTCTCTTAGCACACTTGGCAGTTTTCCTATGAGCCGCACTTGTTTGTGTGCCCTGTGTGTCTTCCCTAGCGGATGAAGGGTTGCACAGCTCTGTCTCCTCCCTCCTCGCCCATCCCATCCCACGTAGGCTGTGGCAAAGGCTGCCAGCCACCTTACTCAGCTTCCCTTCTTGTCTCTTCCTGAGTTCCAGAATCCTGACATTCTTTGGGACAGCAAAGTGCTGAGGGCACCAGGCTACTCATCAGCTGCCTTGCTTCGAGGGGTGGCCAGTGATATGTAAGGGAAAATTACTGATTGAGGCTTCCAGGAAAGCTTTTTAAAAGGGGATGACTCAGCTGGGAGCAGGGTTCCCCTTTTCTTGCCCCCTCTTTTCCTGTCTGGAAGACACACGGGATGGCTAAGTCCCAGCAGCCATTTTATCACCTGGAGCAAAAAGACGGAAGGAGCTTTTATCTCTGATGAATTTATGGAGCCCCCATGCCGGCCTCGATCAATTACTTCCAAACTTATTTACCATAAAAAATGACAATTTTTGGTTTAAGCCAGTGGGGAAATTATAGTTCACAATAATTTATTGTATATTACAAAATAGCTAGAAGAAAAGAATTGTAATGTTCTGAACACAAAGAAAAGGTAAATATTTGAGGTGATGGATATCCCAATTACCCGTCTTTGATCATTATATATTGTGTTCCTGTATCAAAATGTCACATGTACCCCCCAAATATGTACAATTATTACATCGCAATAAAAATTTTTTTAATTTGTTTAAGCCCCTGCCATTGAGATTTTGTCACTTGCAGCAGAATACAATTGCTAATCAATACATAGGTCACTAATTAAGGTTGTTATATTGAATTTAATTAGAATAATTTACTTTCAGGGACACTATGTGAAGCCCCAGCTGCAGTTTTAGAAGTGTAAAGTGAGGCTCTGCCAAGTCAGGTTCCCTGAGTTTTCTAGACTCTGGATGGAAAGGTTGGTTTTGACACCTTTCTCTTGGAATATACTTAAAGGAAGAAAATGAGAGAAAACCTAAAATTGTTGAGTCCACAGGGCTCTATTGGAGTATTTCTCAAGGTATAGGTGGGCTCCTTTGCTCCAGAAGCATCTGGGAATTGGTTACACAGTTTTCCTGGAGTCTTCTCTTTTTTCTCCATCTCCTGAATCTGGACCTGGAGGACTGAGTCAGAGGAATGGTCAGACTAAAGCTGGAGCCTTACTGCTCCAAAGGTTGTGGGGGTCACCTCACCAGGGAATCACATTGCTACGTTGATTGTATTGGATTGAGTTGAATTGAATTAAAACATAAGATCTTGGACAGACTTGAGTCTGAGTAATGCTAATTAGCAAGAAGCCATCCCTGCCTATTTTCCCAGGAGAACTGTGGTCTGGGATTTGGGGCTGCCTTGGGAGAAGGGCCAAGAGTCACTTAATCACGTTCTTTGCTAAGAGTCAATTCATGTCAACCCTCACGTGTTAGCACTTTCTCTGTTCAGTGAGGTTCAGATGGAGGTCTTCACGGAGCGGAGCTTGTATGTTAACGCAGAGTGGGAGAGGCACAGAACAGCACCTAGGAATATTCTCTAGGGAAAGCTGGACATCCTCTCCTGAAGTGAGCTCTAGGGTCTGGAGGCAAGTGGGAGTGAATAGGAGTGGACGTTTCTTTACTTCAGTGGTTCTCAAAATGTGGCCCAGGGATCAACAGTGTCCTAGTCCATTTGTGTGGCTGTAAAGGAATACCTGGGGCTGGGTAATTTATAAAGAAAAGAAGTTTATTTGCTCATGGTCCTGCAGGCTGTACAAGAAGCATGGAGCCAGCATCTGCTTGTGGTGAGGGCTTCAGGGAGCTTCCAATGGAGGAAGAAGGTGGAGGGGGAGCAGGTGTGTCACACGGTGAGAGGGGGGAAGTAAGAGAGAGGAGGGGGTGCCCATGCTCTTTTACACAACCTGCTCTGATAAAGCAAGAACTCACTCCTGACTCTGGGGAGGGGACCCAGCCAGTCATGAGGGATCCTCCCCTGTAACCCAAACACCTCCCACCGGGTCCCACCTCCAACATTGAGGCTCCAACTTCAACATGAGATTTGGAGGGGGCAAATATCCAAACTGTATCAAACAGCATCAGCATCTCCGGGGAAATTGTTAGAAAAGCAAATTCTTGGACACACTCCCCGCCCCGAATCAGCTGCATCAGGCACTCTGGGTGTGGGCCCCAGAAATCTGGGCTTTAACACGTCCTCCCCATAATTCTGATGCGTGTGTGTGTTTGAGAACCACGGTTTTAATCCTCCATGTCCTCCTCATGGCTGATAGCCTTTGTAACAAAGAAATAAGCACAGAGGTGTGGGACGAAGCAGGGCCCAGGGTGCAGCGGGTCTGTGAGTCGGCATTGTTTTCCGTGTTCGAGACGTCCGTGGTTGGGCTGAGTGTCTGGTGTCTAGGCCACCCCTACCTGTGTCATCCGTGTGAGGCACAGGGGACTGTTCCATGGGCTGGGATCCAGGCCCTGAGCCGTCCCACATCCAGGGACTATCACAGTGTCCTTCCCTCTTCAGAGATTCTGAAGTTCCCTTCCTGATGCTGTCTTCTGAGGAACAGCTTGTGTATTACGTGTAACCGAGTGAGCGGGACTCCAGTGCTAGCTGGGTCTCTCCAGGCTCAGAGCAGAGCTGGGTGTTCACTTGTCCGGCTGCTGCTAAGTCCGTAACCTACCTATCTCCCCTACGCTGCCTCGCCCAAAACACATCTCATCAGGGACTGTTTGCTCCTTCTCCGTGTTACCACTGTCGTCATGCTCTCAGTTCTATCAATTTCAAACACATTAACTGTGCAGTTGCCCCTCAGTACCCGTGGGGGATGGGCTCAAGGTGTACACAAATCTGAGCATGCTCAAGTCCTGCAGTCAGTCCTGCGGAACCCACATGCAGGAAACGTTGGCCCTCCATATACACGGGTTTCGCATCCTGTGAATACTGTATTTTCAATCCACATTTAGTTGAAAAAATCCATATAAGTGGACCCATGCGGTTCAAACCCTTGTGTTCAAGGGCCAACTGTATGTATGTGTACACTGGGAGTCCTACTTTCTGGCAGCCTACCTCATTCTTTGATTTGAAAAATGAATATTTTTCAACATACATCACCTGCTATGTAATCACAATTTAAGCTACCTCTTTCCAACAGAATACTGCCCCATAAACCCTCCCTTCTGGAAAGCCTGGTGTTTCCGGCCCTGATGCATCTTCTTCCTCGTTCCACTCCTGCGGGAGACTCACCCACATAAAACAACGGCAATGAGAGTTGGAGGATGGGGTTGCGTTTTCTAAATCAAGAATTGGAACATGTGATCAAGGAAAGGAATTTTATGACTTATGTATATTTTTATTGATCTGATTCTATTCATGTATTACTCTTTGCCAAAATACTGGTATTTCTGGGATACCTACATCATGGGGACAAGGTGGTAGAATAATATTTGTAAAAGGGAGTGGTTCAGAACACATGGGAGATATGATCTAAGTCTGCAGCTTAAAACCCAAATGTCTACAGGGCTGGTCAGGTACCTAAATGAGCAAAGGACCAGCGTAAGAGGGGGCGGGGAAAACTGGGGGTCACACATCCACCTGGAAGGAGCGCAGGTGTCTCCACTGCTGTGGGTTTGGCTGTAAGGAAATGAAGGCTGGAACTGGCCTGACATTCCAGTTTTTTTAAAAGAGAAACTGGATATATTTTTTCCTTTTTTAAAAGACAGGTTCTCACTATTGTCGCCCAGGTGGGAGGACAGCGGCTATTCACAGCTGTGATCATAGCTCACTATAGCCTCAAACTCTGTGTTCAAGCGATCCTGCCACCTCAGCTTCCCAAGTGTCTGGGACTATAGGCATGTGCGACTGCACTTGGCTCAATCTTTGTTTTTTTTTTTTTTTTGAGACAGAGTCTTGCTCTGCTGTCCGGGCTAGAGTGAGTGTCATGACATCAGCGTAGCTCACAGCAACCTCAAGCTCTTGGGCTCAAGCGATCCTTCTGCCTCAGCCTTTTGTGTATGTGGGACTACAGGCGCTCACCACAAGGCCAGGCTAATTTTTTTTGTTTCTATTTTAAGTTGCCCAGCTAATTTTTTCTATTTTTAGTAGAGATGGGGTCTCGCTCTTGCTCAGGCTGGTCCCGAACTCCTGACCTCAAGCGATCTTCCTGCCTCGGACTCCCAGAGTTCTAGGATTACAGGTGTGAGCCACTGCGCCCGACCTCAATCTTTTTTAAATGTAAAATATCTCTCTCTCTCTCTCATACACACACACGTGAACACACACAAACAAATCACCATAAAAGCTAATCAAAATATCTGCAGTAGGTTAACTATGTGTAGTTTTTTTTTGTATATAAATTATACTTCAACAAAGCTATAAAAAAAAGAGCCCAGGTAGACAAATAACTTAACAAGGGATATGGAAAAATCCCACAGAAGCAAAAGACTAATTCTATCTGAGGAAGGCTCAGGGCCGCATTCACCAAGGGTGCGATGTCTGAGCTGGGCTTTGTGGATGAAGTCGGGGTTCTTCTCATCAACCAAGCAGGAAGAGCATTTCATGCTCTGTGGCATTTTCAGGGAGTCTCAGTGGCTCTGTGCGGCTGGAGTTATGGGTGAATGTGGGGAGTGAGCAAGATACAGACAGGGAGACGCTTTGAAGGCCTGGCCAAGATGTTTTGACTTTATCCTGTAGCAACGGGAATGGCAAGGTCATATTAGTGTTATCCAAGGTTGCTCTGGGGCTCACGTGACAGACGGACAGAAAGCGCTGGCCTCTACAGGCATCTACAGGAAAGGTTCACGAGAGAGCTGGTGAAGATCCAGAAGGCACTTCGGTCCAGGACTGCAGCCCCGGGGCCAGCCCAGGCCCTGCCCTCGCTGGGCTCCCCGCCTGATATAATATGGTAACTACGGTGCACAGCAGAGTGTGGGGTGCCTTTGGGTAGGCGGAGAGCAGTTTCCTTTACTCTTAGCCGGCAGTGTTGTGGTTACCCGGGCCATGGGTTACAACACTTGTTTGTTTTTAAAAAACGTTGCAATACCTTTTAAATCAGAGCCCTGGACAGGATCCAAGGACAGTAGCAAGGACCAGCCCCTGTGACACTTCTTAAAGAAGCAGCTGCAGAGAGAGGGAGGCTTGGCAGCCTGGATATCTGGGGAAGCCTGTGTTAAGGCAGGGCTTGGAAACTGAGCAAGGCTGGAAGGACAGCAGCCCCCAGTTTACCCCAGCCCCTCTCATCATTTCCTTCCTTCCTCAAGGCACTTTCGCTTTGGGAACACTTGAAGAAGATGAATGGTCTTCCAGACTGCCTCAGAAAGCTAGGAGCAGACTGGTCTAAAGGTAGCGAGTTAAGTCAGTTGATTGTTCACAGTCAGTTACAGATAAAACTCCTTGTTTGACTCTTTCCCCCTTCTCACTACTGCACTTGACCAGTCTAAAAAAGAAAGAAAGATAGAAAGATAGAAAGCTAGGAACAGTGGGTAGAGGCATCCTGGGTTCTGGGATCCAGCTCCCTGAGATGAAGGACAATCTTTCAGCTGGTCAAATATTCAGGGGTCTGGTTTGATAGAGAGCGAGTGCCCCATTGTGGGAGGCACGCAAGCAGAGGCTAACCCTGGTCAGGTATGCTGGAGAAAGTATATGAGGGTCTGATGGAAGAGGGAGCCTGAGGGAATGAAGGTAGATCTATTTTGATTGGAACTGGAAGGGACCTTTGTTGTGGTCCCTTTTCAGAGGCAAAAGTTATTCCTGAGGCTGGGTGTGGTGGCTCTTGTCTGTAATCCTAGCACTCCAAGGCAGGAGGATAGCTTGGGGTCAGGAGTTCGAGACCAGCCTCAGCAAGAGCGGGACTGTCTCTACTAAAAATAGAAAGAAATTAGCTGGGCAACTAAAAATAGAAAAAATTAGCCGGGCGTAGTGGCACACGCCTGTAGTCCCAGCTACTCCGGAGGATGAGACGGGAGGGTCGCTTGAGCCCAGGAGTTTGAAGTTGCTGTGAGCTAGGCCACGGCACTCTAGCCTTTTTTTTTTTTTTTAAAGTTATTCTTTAAAGGAGTCAAGACTGGGATTCAAGAGACTTTCATTCTCTCTTATGTACTTGAGACTTTCATTCTTGTAATGAATGTAACCTAAACGTAAAATGGTGCAGCTACTATGAAAAACAGTATGCAGGTCCCTCAAAAAATTAAAAATAGAACCACCATGTGATCCAGCAATCTCACAAAAAGATATCTGCTCTCCTGTGTTTACTGCAGCGCTGTTCACAATAGCCGCGATATGGAAACAACCCAAATGACCATCGACAGATGAATGGATTAAAAAACGTGGTACATACATACAGTGGAATATTATTCGGCCTTGAGAAAGAAGAAAATCCTGCCATTTGTGACCATGTGGGTGAACCTGGAGGACATCAGGCTAAGTGATATAAGCCAATGGTGATTCCACTTACATGAGGTGTCTAAAAAGTTCAAACTCATAGAGGCACAGCGTGGAATGGTGGTTGCCAGGGGCTGAGGGGAGAGGGAATTGGGGAGTTGTTGCTTAGTGGATATAAAGTTTCTGTTATGCAAGATGAATAAGTTCTAGAGAGCTGCTGTACAACATAGTGCCTATGGATAATAATACTTTATTGTGGCCGGACGCGGTGGCTCACGCCTATCATCCTAGCTCTCTGGGAGGCCGAGGCGGGTGGATTGTTTGAGCTCAGGAGTTCGAAACCAGCCTGAGCAAGAGCGACACCCTGTCTCTACTAAAAATAGAAAGAAATTAATTGGACAACTAAAAATATATAGAAAAAACTA
>CAUYSK010052022.1:0-65246 GCA_963575035.1 Avahi laniger | reverse complement strand
GGGCTTACAAATCATAGGTGGATTTAGGGATTCATTAGTTGACCATTGGCTGAAAGAGTTAGGTTTTGTCCAAAATACCAGGAATCAGCTGAAAGGAATGTTTGAGGGTCTTTTATCTATCACATGATGCTATACCAGAATCAGTTGGGAAGTAAACAACGTCATAAAAACCTGTTTACTGAGATTTTATCATTTGTAGGCATGACTCATCTGGCCTCCTTAGGAAGGAATTTGGAACAAAAGAAAAAGATCGGAGTTTAGTCCTCAATACCCCTAGGCCTGTTCATGGGTTACAAAGGATGTGCCCAGGAAGGGAGGGGGTCATGATAAGGCATGTCTGACCTTTCTCCTGGCAGGAAATTTAGTTTAGGATATTCCTTTGGCCACGAGGGGGCCCATTTACTCAGCCAGTAGGGCGTGAGCTTTAAAATTTTATATTAGTTCATATAAGTATAGACTCCAAGTTGAGGAATGTCCATGGCTTTAGTCCGTTCTCACAGAGAACTAGGTCCAGCTACCCAGGAAACAGACACTAACACTTCCCTGCTTCACAAAGACGTGGACACAGTGTCGCGGCCACGACAGGCAGCTCCCTTGTGGAACAGTTTTCTTTCTGGCGGATGGGGGCAAAGGCAAAGCTTTCCTGTCCCGTCCCAGGCACTGCTCCGGCCCGTGGGCAGGAAGGGGACCATGGGACTGTTTTCCCTCTGAGCACACCTATTAGAGGTCGTTTTTCTTTTTTTTTCCACACGGGAATTTGTTTGAATTCAGCACACATACTGGTTTAGCAATTCCTTTTAATAATGGTGAAAATGATGCTTTTCCTGTTAACTGATGTCCATTCTTTTTCTTAGACTCTTTTCTCATGAGACAGCATTTGGGGGTTTGTTATTTTGGGTTTGGTTTTGTTTTGAAACGTTGCTGGAACTTGAGCTCAAATGGTCTTTCCTGGTAGCTCATTACGATGTCTCCAGGCTGTGGGAGCCTATTAAATTATGTATTGGGATATTGCATTTGCTTCATCTAACGGGAGGCCTAGCAGGATTTGCTCAGGCCATCTCCGCAAGTGGCCAGGGCACAAACAATGGCAAGTCAGCGAATGTTCGTAGCAGGTTACCCTGCTGTGTAACTGGACACAGTCCAGATGTCCTTTAATGGATAAATAAACAAAATGCAGTACATCCATACGATGGAATACTACTCAGCAATAAAAAGGAACAAAGTGGCCAGGCACAGTGGCCCGCACCTATAATCCCAGCACTTTGGAAAGCCAAGGCGGGAGGATCCCTTGAGCCCAGGAGTTTGAGGCCGCAGTGAGGTATGATTGTGCCACTGTACTCCAGCCTGGGTGACAGAGCAAGACCCCGTCTGAAAAAAAAGGAATAAACTGCTGATACACACAAGGACCTGGATGAATCTCCAGAGAATGATGCTGAGTGAAAACAATCCAACCCCAGAGGTTACATGCCGTGTGGTTGCATTTACTGAGCATTCTTGAAATAACAAGATCATTCGAGTGGAGAACAGGCCAGTGGCTGTCAGCGATTAAGCGGGATGTGGGGCTATGAAAAGGCAGCAGGGGGGATCCTTGTGGGGGCAGAATGTTCTGGATCTGTACCGTGTCAATGTCAATACCCGTGTCAATGTCACAAGGTCATCGTGCTATGGTTTTACAAGATGTTACCACTAGGGGAAGCTGGATAAAAGGGTGCACAGGACTTCTCTTACACCTGCAGCTGTAAAAAATATTATCTCAATTTCAGTAGTAA
This sequence comes from Avahi laniger, assembly GCA_963575035.1. Lineage (NCBI taxonomy): Eukaryota > Metazoa > Chordata > Mammalia > Primates > Indriidae > Avahi > Avahi laniger. Next base: position 63,477 of record CAUYSK010052022.1, on the reverse strand, counting down.
CAAGAAACCCAACTGGCTAAGCAGTAACATGTGGGTTTTCAAATAACCCACAAGGCGAGGTGTGTGCTGCTTTTCATAGTTCACCTTGTGCTTCCTCCTCTCCCTAACTGCTCCTCCTTCCGCCCCGCTGCAACCCTCCGCCAGGCACCGCAGACCTGCGCCTGGCCCCTTGCTTCAGATACTTTCCGACATGCGTTTTCACGTGTGTGTTCAACCAGTCCTTCCATAAATAATATCCCAGGTGAGCAAATAGCCCGCAAAGGAAGAAATAAACGCAGTATTAATTGTATGGAGAAGTAGTCTACCTCATGAATAATCAAGGAAACAGCATATAAACAATTTTTTCCTGCTAAATTAACAAAGCCTTACTGGGGAAAGGAGGAGCCCCCAGCGATGTGGGTATGGGGGGGCACCCTGGCCGGCCTGCGGCCCCAGGCGTTCTCAGAGGGGTCCGCTGTTTAGAAAGCAGTTGCAACTTTCCGTCCTTTGACCCAGCAATTCCACTTTAGAGCCCTTTAAGGAAACAATTTCTCCGAAACCTTGATGTAGAAAAACACAGCTTACAGCATCACTTGCAGTAGCAGAAATTGGAAACAACCTAAACGTCAGAAATTGTGTGGCATAAATCATGCTACGTCCATTGGTGAGTTATCATGTCACCTTCAATATGGTGTCTGGAAAGGGTTTATGATAATCTGGGAAACACGATGTTAATTGAAAAAAGTCTTAATTAAAATAAGAGTGAGGTGTAATACGACAACAACTAGATAAAAGCAAAACCCCCACCAGCATGACAAAAGAGGCTGGGAGGAAACGCACGGAACCTAGGAGTGACTGTCACTGGGTCGTGAGCTGGAGGTGATTTCTTCCCCCTTTCTGCCACACATCCGCACTTTCCACTAGTTGTGCACAAGGAGCTTGGCCACGCTGTGGTCCAGCAGCAGATTCGGGGCGGGATCCAGGGATCCTAAATTACTTTTCGTGTCCCCTGCCTGTTTGCTCATCTGAAAGCAGGGCCCGTGACAGAATTTCCTTCCCTCCCAAACACGAACGCTATGCACTCGACACACCTGGATTCTTTTCATTCCCATGAAACCCACATCCTATCTCCATGTCACAGACGGGGTAGAGGCCCGGAGGTGACGAGCTTGACCCGTGGCAGCTCCGAGGTCAGACCTGTGGGGCTCAGCCCCGCCTGGAAACAGGGAGCCCTCTACTCATGGCGGCTCCTGAGTGCCGCAGTGCCCAGGGACACCTCACTGCCATTACCATCCCATTTCATATGGGGGAAACTGAGGCGCAGCGGGCTCCCAGCACAGCTGGGGAGTGCCCGGCCCACAGCCCGCCCACCCTCCTCTTGCTGAGCCTCAGTGGCGTGCTCAGCACACTGTCACCTGTTGCTGTCACGGTGTGTCGCTACATCTTCCCAGAGAACCTGCTCTGCACGTGTGCTTGTGCAGAAGCAACGTGCTCCTCCCGGGTTCGCTCTCCGCGATGTCACAACCAGCAGCAATGACGAGAGCAGAGCTGGGCTGTGGATGGTATTTCCCGACTCTGTTCAATGCTCCTATTTGCAACTCCGCTGCCTCTTCTTCTTGGCTTCCTGACAGTCTGGATGCTCGCTCCCTCTCTGCAGCAGAGGTTACTCCTCAAGAGGCCTGTCCGTGTCTAAGCCTCCGGCCCCTCGCCATGTCCCTGCAGACAGGGCGCAAGGCAGGGGCGGCAGCAGTCACCTCGCTGGAGGCCTCCTCTGTGCTCCACCCGTCCCCGGCTGCTCTCAGGGCCAGGGAGCTGCCCGCTGTCCGGGTGGCAGAAGCCTGGTTGGCCTGGCTTAGCCACAGGAGCAGGGCCAATGCCACTCACGCCAGCCCCTGGCATCTCCAGTACTGGGGGTGACACAGGCAGAAAACGTGGTGGGAGGGAACGGCCAGTTAAGGGCTGAGCCGCCGGACAAGCCAACTCCCAGGGTACCCTCACTTCCCTGGAGAAGCTGGAAGCGTGGTGTCAGCTCCCTCGGGTTTCCAGACCTCTTCCCACATCACTGGTACAATGGACGGTCATCCAGCCACAGGGGCCTGAGTGGTGACAAGAGAACAGCCCTCCCTGGTGCACGCAGACCCTAGCAGGTACACCGGGTGCCCCAGGCCGCATGCACTCAGCTCACTCTGATCTCAGCTGCAGCATGGTGGCACCAGACACTGTTAGGGTCCCAATCCTGAGCCCCGATGGGGCCCCACTTTTCTGCCTCAGGCTCAGAACCTTCTCCAAGGGCCCCAAAGCAGGCTAATCAGGAAGTGTCAGAAATTGCCACCGCCAGGCCCTCCTTAGCAGTGGGGGCCCTGGGGCAGGTGCATAGTCGTGCAAACCTCCCTCTGCTCAGAGGTGCCATTTGCACGGCTTCTGAGAGGGGTTAGCAGGGCGATCCCACGGTGGGACCCAGCTCACACCCTTCCTGCTCCGGCCCCTCATTCTTCTCTACGCCGCCCCCCCATGCCCTTCCTCCTATCTCCGGGCCCCCCCAGATAGACCAGCCACACCCAGGTCCTTGCTCACACCCTGCCCAAGACAAAGACCGCTCCGAGACGGATGCGTTTCTCCTGCACGCTCCGCTGTCCAGCCGCCAGCCCGACAAGGGCACCCATCGCTGCCTCAAATTCTAGAACAACAGGTGCATTCACTGCCTGGTTGCGGAAATCAATGATTCATCCTATTACCTAAATGTTAAATGTTTAATACACTGACCTAGAACTTGGCCGGTTAAGGAAATTATAGTAAGTGCTTCCCTTTGAGCCGCGGAGTCCTTCACTGTCATCAGTAGAAAGCCCAGCTTCCTCCACTCCCCGCATCCTTTAAACCACGTGGAAGCCACGTTTGAAGGCCGCAGTCTGAAGGGGCCTAGTGGCCCTAGCCCAGCTCTGGGGGGACCAATGGCCTCCTCCACAGCCATTGTCCTGCTGTCACTAGCAGGACAGGCCAGGAACTCCAGGACTAAGGTGACACATTTCAACACAGCAGGAGGCACAGCACCTTCCCTTGGGCCAACGGGACAGTCACAAATGCTGACCCTACATAAGCCACCCCGAAGACCTGCACAGAGTTCCAAAATGTAAAATGGTACATTTTCTGATCATAATGCAATAAGACTAGAAATTGACAGAAGACCATTCTATCTGGAATCTACAGACTTTCTCTTAAACAACTGTTGGGTCAAAGGGCAAATATAAATCCAACTGCACATTCCTACCTGTCAAAGAGAAAGGGCACCGCGCGTCAGGACCCGTGCGCACGCTTCGTGGAAAACACAGGGCCTTAAACGCAACACATCAACTTTTTAAAAAGGAAAAAATGAAAGGAAGTGAATTCAATACTGACTTAAAAGGTTAGAAAATAAAAAACAACAATAAGTAAAAAAAAAAAAACAATAAGTGAGAGGAGTGGAAGGAAGGAGTTAATATAGACAAAAACAGAAATCAGTGATGAGAAAATAGAAAATAGTAGAAATAATCTGGCAACCTTGGAAAATAATAAGTTAATGACTGGTTAATAGAGTCAAGGAAATAAAGGAGAAGCACAAATACACAAAACAAAGGGTGACCGGTGAAAAATAACCACAGAACAAGAAAAAATATTTTTAATTCAAGTAACTATTTGTTAAAATAAAATTTAGGCTGGGTGCAGTTGCTCACGCCTGTAATCCCAGCACTCTGGGAGGCCGAGGCAGGAGGATCACTTGAGGCCAGGAGGTGGAGACCAGCCTGAGCAAGAGCGAGACCCCGTCTCTACTAAAAACAGAAAAATAATCTGGGCGTGGTGGGGCACCTCTGTAGTCCCAGCTACTCAGGAGGCTGAGGCAGGAAGATCCCTTGAGCTCAAAGGTTTGAGATTGCTGTGAGCTAGGCTGATGCCACTGCACTCTACCTAGGGCAACAGAGACTCTGTCTCAAAAAAAAAAAAAGAATCTATTCATATAACCCATCGTATTAATAGATTTAAGAAGACTTTTGTCTGGGCACGGTGGCTCATGCCTGTAATCCTAGCCCTCCAGGTGGCCAAGGCAGGCGGATCATTTGAGCTCAGGAGTTCAAGACCAGCCTGAGCAAGAGTGAGATCCTGTCTCTACTAAAAAAAATAGAAATAAATTAGCTGGACAAGTAAAAATACATAGAAAAAAATTAGCCGGGCATGGTGGCACATGCCTGTAGTCCCAGCTGCTCGGGAGGCTGAGGCAGGAGGATCGCTGGAGCCCAGGAGTCTGAGGTTGCTGTGAGCTAGGATGACGCCAGGGCACTCTAGCTCGGGCAACAGAGTGAGACTCTGTCTCAAAAAAAAAAAGAAGACTTTTTTGATTCTCTCTCCAGAAAAGGCATTTACCAAACTCAGCACTCATTCTCGATTTTTAAAAAATGCTTAATAAAATAGGGATTAATGGATTCTTTCTTCACAGGGCACCGTATGTAACATTATACTCATTTAAATACCAGCCGGCATCATACTCAGTGGGGAAGCTCTGGAGTTATTCCCACTAAAGCCAGAAACAAGACAGGAATCCCCAGCACCTCACACCTCCTCCCCAGACCTTCCACCTGCCAGGGGAAGTGCTGCAGGTGGTCTCACCCCTATTTTCTAGTTAGAAGCAACAGAAAAAGGGTTTGAGCAGAACGCATGACCAGACAATTCATACCTGCTCTGCCGTCTTCAGCCACTGGGATCTGTGTCCTGCTGTCATGTCTGGATGGCAGGGCCACTGGAGGTGGCAGCTGCCTTCCTACTTTTTTTGTTTGCCCAGGGTCTTGTTCTGTTGCCCAGCCTGGACTGCAGCGGCCCCATCCTAGCTCACTGCAGCCTCCACCTCCAAGTGATCCTCCCACCTCAGCCTCCTGAGTAGCTGGGACTACAGGTGTGCACCACCGTGCTCGACTAATTTTTTCATGTTTTATAGAGATGGAGGTTTCGCTATTGCCTGGACTGGTCTTGAAATCTTGGGCTCAAGCAATCCTCCTGCCTCAGCCTCCCAAAATGCTAGGATTACAGGTGGGAGCCTTGTCGTTTGGCCCTTCCTGTTTTGTTGCTGTTGTCGTTGTTTTTAAATAGGTTAGCGAGTATATCTGGTAGACTTGGGCTGGCCCAGTGGGTCAGGTTTCTTACAAAGTCCTGGGCAGCTGGGACCCACCATTTAATTACAGCTGTCATAGTCAGAATTTTTTAAGAGAAAGTGATCCATTTTAAAACAGTTCGAGGGGAAATTATGTTCTGGAAGCTTCGGATCCTCCGAGGAGCCGGAGCCCAGAGCCCCGGCTTCAGGTGCGCTGCTCTGGTGGGCAGAGTCCTGCTGTGGCTGGCAGCGGTGGCAGGCGGGGCGAGGTGGGGGGACGACCAGCTCACCAGGCCCCACGCAATCAGCTCCGTCCGAAAGCAGCCCTGGCAGACAGCACAGACGGGCGCACAGGTGGCGCGCACCAAAGAGAGCGCGAGAGGACAAAGTTACTGGACCTGCGGAATATGCCGAACTCAACAAAGGGGTTTACAAGTGACAGAGAAAGATGAGGAACAGGGAAGAGGAGCTGCTGCTGGGGGGGCTTGTGAAACGTTACAAGGTGAGGGACAGCACATGCGCCATCACAGTCCCGCCCCGTCCCAGGGCCACTCCAGGAGTCTAGGACAGGATGCTGGGTCTCCAGACACCTGCAGGTGTGCGAGGGACAGTGGCCACCTGTCAGCCTGCATGTTCTGAGCTCTTGACACACTCTGGTCCTCCTTAAAACCCGTTTTACAGATGAGGAAACCAAGGGACCCGGGGCTCAGTACCTTGCCTGGGCCATACCAGTACTAAGGGATAGGTTTGGGATTTTAACCTAGAGGCCTCCAGACCCCAGAATCCAAACCCTCTCCCTATACTGCACTGTCCGACGGAAACACCCTTCTGGCTCCCTGGCCAACTGTCCCTAGGAGAAGGAACCATTCCGGACATCAGCAAGTTCCCAGGACTCGGGCGAGTTCAAGGGGCAGCCAAGCGGCTGCTCTGAAGGGAATTTAAGCGAGCGACGGGCGTTCGGACAGAATGGTCTTTGTGGCATTTTCTGTCCCTGAGATTCTAAGACTGCAGAGCGACTCCACCCTGGCAAGTGTCGTGAGACCAAGACCACCTGCAGGGGAGCAGCAGAGGCCACGCTGAGCCCCCACAGCCCTGTCCTCCCGGGACTGGCGCCTGCCCCGTCCCCAGCTGCAGGGAGAACATCTGCACACGCGTGTCTCCGTGTGCACAGGCCCCTCTGGCCACAGCCAGGACATTTGGCTCCGGCCCCACCTGCGGTGCGGGCCATGTGCAGAGGAAGGGCTCGTGTCTAGCAGCAAAGCAAAGGCCTGGTAACATCACCAACTTCCTCTGACATGTCACGGGACCATTTGGTTTCTTCATAGATTCCTCAGCCTTTGAGCAGCTGCTCTTTCCGTGAATGCCGCTGCCGTACGGGGCTGCCTGGACGCTCCCAGGTTCTCAAGCACTGAGGAGGAGACGTGAGCACAGGATGATTCGGAAGCTCATTTCCTAGTAGGGTTTTTCTTGCAGGACCATCCAAGCTTCCCCCTTCCTGTTTGGGATGTGTACATGTGTGTACACCTAGGTGCGTGCATGTGTGCCCACATGCGTACAAAGGTTCGCGTACATGTGTTGTGTGCATGTATGTGTACATATGTGTCCCAGAATGTCAGGTGGCCAGGGGCTGGCTCCTGCATACTGAGTTTCCCTGGTAGAGGGAAAGCAGAGGTGGGACCTGGGCCTCAGAGCTAACCTTGGCCCAACTCCGGCTTGCCCCGGACATCTGTGAGTGACACTCAGGGTGAAGGAGCCCACAGGTGTCTGCCATGGCCGCCCCTCACAGCCTGTGAGCAAGACAAGGCGTGACCCACCTGCGCCATCCCCAGATACCAAGGGGTTCCAGGGCACTTTGCCTCTGTCTTCTGAGAAAACAGCATAACGTCATGCAAAACGCTGTCTGAATCTAGGACGTATATGGATGTGGGACTTCCCGGGATTCCAGAAGGAGTCCAGCCTTCCCGCCTCCCAGGATCCGAGGTAGGGCATTTCACTTATTTTAGGGCCCAGCTGATCCCCCCAAGCCACATGGTCTGACTCCTCTCAATCCCCCTTCCGGAAAGCAACTTCCACGGGATGGGGGACCGACAAGGCAGCAGACAGCCTCGAGACAACAGCCAGTGCCCGGGCGAGGGGCCGTGCAGGTGGGCGACCCCAAGGGACAGTGGTGCCTGGTGGTCCTTGTGTCCCCTTGGGAAAATCTGTGAACACTAGACACAAAGAAACAAGAGGAGTCAGAGAGTCACATTCTCTTGTATTGTGGATAGTTCATCCCTCTCTTTCACAGCAGCAATGGAAATAAACAAGCAGGATGCCTGTAGCATTTCACCTGGGCGACACCGCCATCCAGAGCCACCACCCTCGGGCGGGCTCACCTGCCCGAATACACAGAGACCCTTGCATAGCATGGCAAACACAGCCAGTCCTTCAGGACACAGGCCTTCAGAGTCTAGGCACCCCCACCCCTGACAAGCTGCTAAGACCCAAAACACCTGTATCCTCCACTACACAAAGCTCGTGAGTAGCAAAACTTGTAAAAATGAAGCGTACAAAAGGAAACATCCGTATAATACATTTGCACCCTTTATACAATGTATCCCTTCGAAGCTGGCCCACGGTGAGTGTGGCGACTTTTCAGTAATAGAAAAAGAACCCCAATGTCTGTCACATGCCCTCGAGTCAATGGTTTGTGTGGTTTTTCCAGAGAGATTTTCATTTAGTTACAGTACTTGCTGGCGATCTGTGTGATTAGGAAGCCAGCTGAATCCCTGGCATTTAGGCAAGTAACAGTTGATTGTCACAAGATACAGTTCTGAGGCAATAAATACAAGTAGATCAGATGCATTTCTTCATTGTATCAAGTAACTCCAGTTTAATTTAATACAATTTAGTGCATTTCGGTATCTCATTCACAGTTCAACTTCTGTCCAAATACTTTTGCAACAAAAAGAAACTGAAAAGTTAATGAGAAACTCCAGGTGAGCTTGTCATTACAAAGCTTAAAATTTTAAGACAATTCAACGATCCTTGAAAAGCATATACGCTACTGCTGCCTGGGCTGACCGATGCCGACATCTCTGGGAACTTCCTAAAAGTGTTCTTGTCGCTTTACCTCCCGAGCAGTTGGTGGGAATGCCACCATTTTCCCTGAATTAACAAGCAGCAAATGCTTGTGATAGAACGTAATTCATGTGTGCCCGCCCCGCTCATGCAGATTGCAGTGTGACATCTTTCACCCAAAAACTGTCCCTGTGTTTTTGCATCCTGTCTTGACATGCAAGAACATGGAGTGTGCGTGTCCACACCCACCCTGGCAGCCCGCGGCAGGGTGATGGGACAAGCCCATAGCTGAGCCCCTGGTGTGGCCGGGCCCGTGCCCAGGCCCGAGGTGCTCTGGAGGGGCTGCCTTTGGGTTTGGCCAGAGAAAGGGGCGGGCACTCGGGCCAGGGATGTGCCATTCCCAAACAGAAGGCAGGCATGTCAGGCTCCAGCGTTAGCCCTGAGCCTGGTTACACCACAGGGGGTTAGAAGCCACGTCACACCAGGGGCACTGGGCGTTGCATGCCGGGGCTGCATGCGGCGGCTACCGGTGGGACGTCTGCAGCACGGGTATGCGTAGGGTCAGCGATTCAGATGAAAGTCAGCAGGGCTGAAAAGGTTCTATTTGGCTTGTCCTAAAAGTGTCTCGGGCAGGGGTAAAGCATGCAGAGAAGTGATTCTTCACCCCAAATCTGACAAAGACTGGCAGTCACAACGGGCGTGGACAGCCGCTCACAGCTCCTGAATTGCACGTCAGTGTGACACACGGCTGGGGCCACTCGCTGCCTGTTCTTCAGATGCACCTCAGCACTCAGTAACACCTGGACTAGCGTGCTGTGAGGACAGTCTCACGCCGTGTGCGCAGGACGGGAGGCACGGGGCAGACAAGGGAGAGGGATTCCGAGTTGGTCAGCGGTATTACCTGCATCATTTTTTCACAAGAAAGTGCTGTTTACGCTGCTATTCCGTGTTATTTTGCGGTTTATACGCAGAGCTCATCTCTTCAACCACACTGTGCTTCTCGAGGACAGGGGCCTTAAAGCACCTCAAGTAGGGCTGTGCATCTGGTACCTGCCAAGTACTGGGCAATGTCATTTCTCTGGGTGCAAAGTCTTATCCATGAGTAGCCATTTCAAGGCATCCAGGCCTGAGTCTGGAGGGAATAGTGTTTCCCAGCCTGTGAAGTGCCGTCCCGCGCACCGGCATGCCCTTCCCCAGCGTCTGCCCACCTGCGTTCAGCGGGCACTGTCACTGCTTACAGTGCTCACACAAGGACCCCAGAGAGAAGTCAGAAGGTCCACAGATGCTGGTAGCTCCATAAAGGCACCATGAAAGGCCACAGACATCTTAGAAGCCTCTGGAACTCCCCAGAGGGGGCCAAAAGAACTGTGAGCCCCTCCCCAGCCCAGCATAGTGTTAGAGGGGTCTGCTCAGGAGCCGGCTCTGGGGAGGGTCCACAGCCCAACTCCACGGCCAGGATACGCATGTGGGGAGACGGTGAAGATGCAATGGAGCCCTCAGGAGGATGGGCAGGAGACCCCATGGTCCCTGGCAGAGCTCAGAGACACGTCAGGCAATGACCCCGGAAGAACCCATGCCAGGCCCGGTTTCTGAGGGGCAGCCTGGCCCAAGAAGTCCCCCCAAATCCCCACGACCAGCACAGACTGGCTGGGGGCTACGAGGTCACTTCAGCCCCAATGTTCAGCTTGAACTTGGACATCACAGCAGCAATGAATGAAGCCCAGTAGTTCAGTGTAAAGGGAAATGTAAAAGCGCTATTCTGGGATTTATAGATTTAATTAAAAAGGTTAAAGCAGCTCTCCTCCTCCTTTCTTTCTAAAGGAGATGAAAAGCAAAATCCACCCCCTCAAAAAAAAAAAACCCAAAACATTCACGGTGTAGTTTTTATTGCTCTCAAAGGCTCGGTATTCAGACACACAAGCTAAGCTTTCAGACCAGGAAATCGGGAGCGATTAAACTTGTGCTTGTGGCCTCAATGCCACTTTAACCTAGAACTCTCCACAGCCCTTCACTGACTCGCGCAGAATTCACCCGACAGAGATTAATTCCGAAGGGAGGGGGCTTCTCTGGGGAGCAAGGACTATGACTCAAACGGCAAAAAATGCATTTCCCAGGGCATGTGTGTGCACGGTAGTACCTTCCAGTGTTTTTCCTTTAAGATCTTTTAGGTGTTAGTGAGTTAGTGAAGGACAGATTTAAACACACGCAAAGACGGAGGAAGAGCGCGTTGCAGGAGAAAACCCCGAAACTCTGGCAGCAGAGCTCGCCCGGCCAGCGCAGCGGACGCGGGGGTACAGGCCGGGGTGGGGGCTGAGTTTGCGGACAGAGGGAAGCATGCCCCGAACCAAAGTGGTTTCCAGTGTGTTTCATTTGTCTTGCTGGCCCGTGCCCTGCCTCTCGGGACCAGGCCACGCCCCTTGGTGTGACCCCAGACACGGAGCCTGGTAGTGTCTTCTTTCTAGAAGGAAACTACGCTGTCTTGACAAATCCTCCCCACGTAGGGCCGAGGTATAATTATTCTCTCAATTTAGTTTATAATTTTCTCCATGCCTCTTTCTTCCATTTTCTTCCTCAAAAAGTCAACCTACCTCTATTCAGAATGCTGGTTACAATATAGCAGAGAAAACATCCATTTTTCCCCCTTGCTAAAAAATTGGGGGAGTGTGACTTTAAACAAGCAAGTCGCAAGTTTAGGAAAAAAGCCAGATGCAGGTGGGCTGGTGGTGCCATGACTTAGCGGAGCCGAGGGAGGGGCTGGGCCACACGGGGAAGTTGGCAGAGACTTTCCCACTACGCCCGCGGGCCCGGCAGCTTCCATCCCAGGCCAAGCTGGGCATTAAATGTGCGTTGGGAAGGAACTTCTTCCACTCGGGCTGAGGGCCAAGGGGACTGCTGTGTGGCTGCGAGGACACCTCCGTCTCTGTCAGGACACTCAGAGACGGAGCTGTGGCCGGGGAGTTGGGCACTCGTGGGGTGGGCCAGGCTGCGATGACACCTGCCTGGACAGAGGCCAGCCCTCCCCAGGGACACAGTGCACAGCTGGGGTGGGGGGCACCCACTTCTAGTTTCCAGAAGGAAGCTGAGACCCAACAAGAGAACAGCGAGCAAAAATAAAATCTCTAAAAGCCAACAAGCTCGGTATTAACAGTCTCCAACCACCTTTAAAACAAAGAGGTTTATCGGTGACATCACTTCTTAAAAGCAACCCAGGCTGCAGGGCTCCTGGTCTGCTGGGGATGGCCCAGCGCGGCCCTCCCTCCCCAGCACCCAGCGAGGGCACTGCGGTCCGCCGCCCATGGAGGGGCGGGGTCAGAGAGGCTGTACCTGGAGAACTCTGCACTCCACCGAGTCCTCAGGGCCCGTTTGGTTAAAAACAGGTGGAAGGTGTGTGCACCCAGGGACAGACAGGACGGGGCAGGCAGGGCCAGGTAAATGAAACGGGCGCTCACCCTCGGCCCGCGCAGGGCAGAGGCGGGAGCCGGGTTTGCTATGAATCCACCTGTTACATTCGGTGTGTGCTTATCACGAGGAGAACATCCCGCGGCCCCAGGGTCTAGAGGCCAGCGCAGTGCCAAGCGGAGTGGCCGAGCGAGCTCTCGAGGCGACTGGGACCCAGTCAGTCCGTTCCCACGAGGACGGCGGAAATTCACGGAGACGGTTTTTGGGGTGCAGGGGAAGAGGTGAGGGGCCAGGTTAAGTTCCCAAAACAACTGATAAAAACCAAAAAACTCGATCTAGGTTTCAGGAGAGAAAGCAGCCAAAGGCTCTTCTTGGAAGCAGAGTTCTTGAGGGACTCGCGCTCGGAGAGGCCGGGCCCTCGCGGGGCTGGAGTCTCGCTGGCGGCCTTCCGACCTCTCACTCTTGGCTCGAGTTTTATTTGTTAATATTAGTCACCAGTTAATAAGAAAAATAGTTTCTAAGTGTCTTTTTGTCCTCCGCTCTGTGTGTGTTCTGTTTTAATCGAGTTAATAGGATACCGCCGTCAGGTTGTGTGTGTTCAATCACAGCCATTAATTATTCCTTTTTCTTAAATTCTTGGTTTCCGTAGCTGGAGCCTTTTTCTATTTCGGTTACTCCTATCAGTCTGCGAACTCCGAAGGAAGCTTTAAAACAGGAGAAAGAGAGCAAGAGGTCAGACAGGTCACTTGGCCACTTTGCTGTAAAAGCGTTACGAGGGGTCCCTTCCTCTGCCCCCAGTGCTCTGGGTGGTGGCGCCCGCTGCGGGCACAGCCATCGGCTATGCCGTTCCTGGGCAGGCCTGCGGGGCTGCAGTGCACATGGCCGTGTTCTCTGCCCAGCTGGGTGAGAGGCGGGTGGACGTTCAACCGTGCCCTGCCTGCCTATCTCTGGCTCTCGACTGTCTGAGCAGGAGGCCTTCGGAGCGTCCTAACAGACTGGCCCTGCCACACCCCGACGGGACTGAGATGGATGGGCAGGACAGAGGTAACCAGGTCACATCCCGCCTTTTGTGGGTGGTCCCAAGCCAATGTGTCGTTCAACAGGAGAGGACGATGGCAGTCACTGCCTCTGGACCCTCCCACCCAGCGCCTGGCAGCGGGCAGGCAGGAGCAGGAGAGGAGCTGGGCACCGCTGCCGGGCACTGAATGTGGACTGCCTGTCCACCGCTTCAGGGAACGCAGGGTGCCCGCGCTCACTGCAGAGACAGGGCGCTTGTTCTCTGCCCCCAGCCGTCTCGTGAGTCCTGGCAGGAGCCCACACTGTGCTCAGGGCTGGGCACACAGGGACGTCACCGAGGACCAACGGGTAGGTGGTGCTGGGTGATGACGATGTCGGGGTTAAACCTTCCGAGTGGCCATCCCAGCCCGGCCTCCTGAGAGCCCACGTGCAGACAGAGGGACTCAGGACCCCCTCAGCAGCGTCCTGTGTGGCTGGCTGGGCTGCGGCTCTCTGAGATGACGACCCTGCAGCTCAGTGGCAGGAGCCCAGGCCCCGAGGCCACAGGCTTGGGCAGGATCCCGGCTCCCCCGAGGTCTGTGATCACCACCGTGACGAGTTGTCCCGTCCTGAGCCTGTGGCTGGCACAGTGAGGCCCCCGCACTGCGGGCTGTTAACACTGGTGCCCATTACCTGCTCCCACAAACCCCAGGAACGCCAGGATCAGGAGAGGAGAGCCGCTCGCAAAGACGCCCAAGACGAAACTGAAGAGAGGGGACAGGAGGACGGTGGCCCAGCAGAGGAAATTCAGGAGGGTCCACGGCCTCCTGGCGGGTTTAAACTGTGCCCCTGGGAACACGCCCTTCTGATTGTACGTCTCCTGCAGCGCGTCCTGAAAGAGTCAACAACGGAACAAGAAAGCCAAGGTTTCCTTACGTGCCGTGCTTTTCACGCAGGAGAAACGGTTGGCGACGAGAAAGTGGCTCGACCTAAACAAAGCGCCACATAAATTAAGTGGACAAATCACATAAGACACACGCGGGGATGGAACTGGCTTCACCTTTTTGGAGAATCTTTGTAGCTTGTACCAAAAGCCTGATAGCATATAAACCCTCTGTCCCAGGAGGTCCCCTAGGAAAGTGGTCAAGTGGGCAACGCTGGAAATGTAAAGATCACACCAGGCACATGCGTGACGGGCGCACACGCGCTCACCCATCCTGACCTCTCATGAGCGAGCGGTGGGGGATGGCAAGCGTGACCGTGGGGGTCCCGCAGCCTGGGCACGGACCCTGGTGCCACCCACTCCCAGCAGACTGCCCAAGGACAGTGCCTTGCCCTCCCGTTCCTCGGTTTCCCAGTCTGGCAAGGACGGCTTAATGAGGGGCAGGAGGCGGGAGGTGGTGGTGAAGACGCGGCTGGAGCCGGCTGGGTAGTTCCACAGACAGCGCCGTCCTCGCGCATTTCCGCAGTGGAAACGGGCGCTCTAAGAGCAGCGCCGCCGCCACGCCACACAGAACATGGCTCTCTGCGGCCACCATATGTGATGAGATGGTCATAGACTGACAAGGACATACATTCAGGATACTTTAAGTTTTTTGGCAGAAGAGGTTAAAGTTCCATACAATTCTATTTAAATTAAAAAACATCTATGACTGTACACATGCGTGTGTACCAAGTTGGGAAAGATTTCCACCACATTGTCAATAATTACCGTGGGTACAGACTGTCATGTTTTTTTCCTATTTTATTTCTGCATTCCAGTTTCTACAGTTGTGTTTTGTATTATACACACGCAGGGGTGTGTGGGGAGCTTAGCACGCACCCGGTGTCACGGCTGACACTTGCCGGGTGCCCTGGCCGTTCCCGGAGCGGCTATGAGGGGCGTCACACCTGGCGCACTTCTTACTGGGGGTGGAAGTGATGTAAAGGCCCACAGATGGGAAAATGAGTAACTCAAACAGGTATCAGCGTGTGGCAGAGGACCACACAGCATTTAGAAGGCATGAATTAAATCTATTTATGTCAAGGGGGACAGATTTCAGAAAACAATGGGACTAAGGAGAAAAAAATACAAGAACGCTGCATTAAGTATGATATCATTAATGTAAATAAAAAAAGGGCACAAAGAACCAAAAATGTCACATTATATTTCAGTACCGTGGCAAAGCACAGCAAGCAACGTAAAAATACCTGTCATCTGATGCACTTTGCTTTGGGTTATTCTAGAAGGCAAGTCATCAGGGATGGGGAAGAAGCCTCACCCCTACCTCTGGGCCGTCGTGCCCCTGACTAGGCGACTCCCACCCCACGCACGGTTTCACTCTTGCACTACGTTATGTGTGTGTCCATGAACAGTAAGACACAGAACTGCTTGCGTGTTCTGCAACCTTCTGTGAAGACAATCGTACTGCATGCGTTCTGCAACCTGCTTCTCCACACGCTACACTCTCGAGAGTCACCTATGTCCATAACACGGAGATTTAGATCATTCACTTTGTCAAATCAGGTGAATTCACATATGGCAGTGTAACTATTTCCTCATAACAAACTTCTAGGTTGTTACTAATTTCCTGTTAAAAGTACTGTTGCTTGCAAATGTCACTTCATGTAAGAGTTTCAAACTGTCAAAACCTGACGCAGGTTCAGAGGTAAACTTTCCTTTGCAACCCAGCCCCCAGGACATCCCTGTCCCTGTCTCCACGATGACATGCTGTACTTCTACTCTGCCTACTTCCCTTTTTCTTCCTGAGAGTTACACTGCTCTAGCAAATCGCATGTTTTGCCCAAGCTTCCAGACACGTGGGAAGAAAGTCAGCCGTGCCCCGCCGCCCCGTGTTACTTCACTCCCTGCTCTTTGGTTTGTCCCCTTTTCATTCCTGTCACTCTCTGTACGTCAGTCTTGCCCAAGCGTATCTACGTTAATAACATTTTTTAAAGAAAACGCTTCTGGTGCAAATGATTTGCTCTTCTGTAGCTTTGATTTCTGTTTAAATAATTTCTGCTGTTATTGCTATTATTTTCTTTGGGTTCACTCTTGTGTGTGTGTGTGTGTGTGTGTTACAATGAATATGCATGTGTGTATGATTATTAGGAAGACAAAAAGCACGTGTAAGACAGGAGAAGAGATCTGATCCGTGGTAGTGCCAATCTCACGGACGTGGCTTTGTGAGCGATGTGTCTTTTCTCTCTGGTTGCTCTAAGATCTCCCCATTATCTTTGGTGTTCAGCAGTTTTGTTAATGGGTGGGGGTAGATTCATTTTTATTTATCCTATTCAGGTCTTGTGCGTCATGAATCCGATAAAATCTGTTTAATCAAATCAGTTCTGGAAATTCTGTGGCTATTTTCTCTGACGATTGTTCTTCATCACTCTCTCTCCTTCTGTGCCGTCTTCTGAATAATTTCCCTAAAATCTTTCGGTTTACTAATTCTCTCTTTAGCCGTATCTTATCTCTTGTTTAATCTCTTAGGATTTTACCATCAATGAATAGATCTCTCAGGCCTATAAATTCAACTTGACTTTCCTCAAATTCTTCTCATTTTTCCCTCGGTCTTAGTCTCGTAGTTTTCAATCCTTCTTTTGTGCCTAATCATTTAAAACATACTCACTGTAGCTTCTATCTGACTCTACCCATCCTGTCTGATAGCTCCATTAGTTCTATTTTGGAGGTTTCATTTCTCTACTTGCTGTGCCTGTTGTCCCTTACCTATAAAGGACAGGGTTGGTTCTTTCTCCCCAAACGTGTTGTGTTTTGCCGTGAGCTCATCTTCAGCTGAGTTTTGTCTGTGAAGACTGTGAGCGCTTTAGGCTGTGGCTGTGCTCCCCGGTTCTGCATTTGCTTCTCAGGAGCGCCACAGTGACTCAGGTGGAACCAATCTTTTTATGTTGCTATTTTGGCTCTGTGCTTCTTCAACTCTGTTCTTAGTACAAATTCAAACCTCAAGCCTGTTTGAGGGTGAGACTGTGACTGTAAATCACAGAACAGACTTTGAAGGGGGAGGCAAGCTTCGAGGTCCCTTCCCTGTGCTGGAGGCAGTTTTCAGTTCAACCTTTCTGCGGGTCAGACCCTTGGGGGGCCAGCTCCATGTGGGGTTTCCAGTTCTAACTTCCTGCCTTGAATGAGGCCAAATCTTTATCTACTGTTTCCACATAGGAACTGAAACTCCAGACTTCGAGACGGGGACCAGAACGCGGCGCTGGGGGAGGGCGGCAGCCGCGGCTCGCAGGCTCTCCACCCCGGTTTTCGGTCTCACCCCCCTTTCCGGTCCCTGGAAACCTCATTTTCTTGCGAGCTCACCGATGCATTCGGTGGGATATCTGTCATCCTTTTCCGGTTATCTAGTCTCCCACCAGGCAGAAAATGGAAATCTAATGATCTGTGCGTTGTGTGTGTAAAATAAACTGAGAGCAGGCGCTGGGGTGCGGCGCTGCAGGGGATGGGACTGTTACAGGCGCGGTGTCTTGTAGGTCTACGTCCGTTACATATCCATGATTTCATTTATGCAAGAAAACGAAACAACTGTGACCAAATGTCATCATCCATGGTTATAAGCATTATGTTGTCCTCTGCACTTTTCTCTAGTTTGTTAATTTCTTAACAGCTAAGAACAAGGGAAGAAAAAGGAAAACAGGGATCGGCAGTATTTGAGAACCGCACGGTACTCCCAGCCGCAGAGGAAGACCCCGAGTGACCCACCCGCCCGCCTGCTGCCCCAGGCACCCCGCGGTGGCCCCATGCCAAGGCGAGCTGAGCCCACGCACCTTCTCCTGGTAGAGTCTGTGAAGCCACTGAGCTGCCTCCTTCTCGTCCAGCGGGATCTCCTCCAGAGGAAACCTCCTGTTTTATAGGAAGATTAAAAGCAAAGTGAATCTCCAGATGACAACAGATGAAAAAGGGGGAACTATAGCTGCTGTGCACCAAGGTGACCTGTGGGCCCTGCTTTTTCTATTTCAGGCTCATCCTCAGCTTCTAAAAACAAGCAACCAAAATACTTTCTCCTGCGGCGTTCATCCTGAGTGCGCGGAGCCAGCCCGGCAGAGTGGCCGGGAGGCTGTGAGGCCTTCACGTGCAGCACGTGACAACAGGGAACCCGTGAGCGACTGCACGGAGCAGGCCACGCCTCCAGTCCCGCCGTGAAGGGCGATTACTTATGAGCTTCTGAAGTTTTGGTCTTTCTTAATACAATCACTCTTTGGAAGTTATCCTGACAAGACTGCCTTTCATTAGGCACAGATTACGTATTTTACAAATGACATCTATTTGCTTCAAATATAAAAAGTATTAAAAATTTAGAAAATTTTTTTTTTTTTTTTTTGAGACAAGGTCTCGCTCTGTCACCCAGGCTGGAGTAGAGTGGCATCACCACAGCTCACAGCAACCTTTAACTCCCGGCTCAAGCGATTCTCCCGCGTCAGCCTCCCGAGTAGCTGGGAGTACAGGTGTGCGCCACGGCGCCCGGCACAGAAATACTTTCACAGGTCAGCGAGAACAGCACGCTGGTGTGCTGGGCTCACAGTGGCCATTCTGGAAGGCAGAGGCAGTGTGCGTGGGAGCAGAGGCGGGGACCCCACCTCAGGGCGCCCCGTCCCCACAGCCCGCAGCAGGACCTCAGGCAGACGTGACCTGTTCCCCGACACCCCGTTCTCCTCTCCTTCTGGGACTAACAGAACACACGTGCCTCCTCCCGAAGTCTCATGCGCAGGCTGGCGACTGCCACTGCAGGAGGCGCACTCAGCTCCTCGGCCCCGCCTGCCCTGGTCTCCCCTGCCCCGGCTGTTGGAAAACCACACTGCTGAGGCCACGCCGCACCAGCCGCACGGGGGCTCTGCTCAGCACCCCGACAGCGGCCAGCCTAATGTGGACGTCTACGAGGCGGGAAAAGGAAAGGCAGGCAGGAACCTGCCGTCCACGGGCAGCTGCAGCACCCACGACACCAGGGCACAGAAGGCACACACCAGAGCAGCCCTGACAGGCACAGGGCAGCAGCTTCTAGGGCAAAGAGGAGGGAGGCAAACCCCAGGCACTAAGGCAGCGCGTCTCAAACGTGTTGTCCGAAAGCTGAGCGCCGGAAGTGTTGGTGCAGGTGGGTCATACCCACGGTCTTCACCCGGCCAGAATAAAGGCAGAGCCTCTGCCACACGGGCGTGGGGGCAGCACGGCGTCCGCCGCCACAGCAGTGGCCTCTGCGGGACCCTGCTGCGAGCTCCTGACATCCCAGGAAACAAAAGCCTTTAACTCCGAGACCCTCAGTGCAGCCGGCATTTGCAGGATTTGCCAGAGATGCCGTTTCCCTTTCTGTCCACGGCGAGACGACCAAAGGCTCCACTCGCCTGCCTGCTGCCCCCGACACACGCGCCACACACACCACACAATCTATACACACGCCATCTCCACACACACACACACCCCCACACCCCACATACACACACCCCATACACACATGTACATGACATTTATATACACATATACACACCTCACACAAATTTATATAAATACACCACACCCCCCCCACAGGTTTTATTATAAGTCTGTTATATGCATTATGAAATATATAGCAATAAGAACTATAATAAAAATGACAAGATAAAAAGTGAATGTAAATCCAGGTTCTAGTTTTCGCCGTACCCCAGTGGGGCGCCCTGAGCATGCAGCTCCTGCAGGTCACTCAAGTCACATGCAGGACACTGGCCCCAAGCACTGGCCTTGAGGTCAGGCGAGCCCAGGCGACCGCACCAAGTGCCAGCCCTGCCTTGTCACAAGCCCCGGGCGTCTTGACTGCTCTGGGAGGGGAAGGAGGGAAGCCTGGTTGGACAGCACACAGGCGCGTGTGATCACGGTGTGCTGGGGACGCACTGGAATGGCGCTTTTACTCAAAATCTCCAAGCGGTCAGTGGCACGAAACAGTGGAAGTTTTTACAAGTTCAAAGAATATACCTTTTAAAATGTGATTGGGCAAAATGCAGCCCCAACTAAGGAGAAATGAACAGATGAAGGAAAGTCTCCTCTCCAGCCACGGCTGCATGTCCACGGTCAGGCGGTGGCTCTGGCACTGCCTGGGCCAGACGAGCAGGACCGGGCCACCCGTCCACGGCAGCTCTCCCCTCAAGCCGCTGCTCAGATAGCCTCAGCCTCGGCACAGGGCTTCCCGCCCAAGGACGAGAGCCAGATGTGCCTCCAGGGCTCCTCCAGGAAGATGGCCGAGACACAGGGACCACCGGCTGCTGCTGCTTTCCGGTCTCGCAGCAGCCCACACCCAGGGCTCTTCAGTTACAAGGGAGAGGACCCCGGGCTCCTGCCCCTGCCACCAGCCGGTCCGTTACAAACTCTGGAAGGGGAAAGTCACGCAGCTTCCCACTGATATTCACAAAGGCAGCCTGGAAACCTCCTACAGTGTGGCCAGGGGAACTGGGGGGTTTATTTTCTTTAAACTTGTAAGGGCTCGAACTCTTCAGACTACACGCAGAGGAACTGCCGCCCGCTGGCGAGTTGACCAACAGACGAACACCCAAGTTGCCATGGTTGGACTGCGACCCTCCTCGCCGCTCCGTACACATCCCCAGGGACAACCTGCCTTCCGGGACACGCCTGAGTGAATGAGACCCACAAGCTGCGGGGGGCAATCCCACCCACGCTTCCTCCTGCAGATCAGACAGACCCAAAGGCAGCCCTGAAAGACATCTGAAGCTGGAGTCAAGGTCACACCCGGACTGAGTTTTATGTTAAAAGATGTTCTGGGTGGCTTTTGTTCCCGTCACGAGCCAGAGAGACTTGCAGAACCAAAGAGCAGCAATGAAACAGGCAGTCACGATTCAGACGGGACTTTTCTAAGCAATGATTGGCCCTGACCTTGGCAAGAGAGACAGGCTGCTCTCCACGTGAGGTTGCTGACGCACCTCAGAGCAAGCCTGGGGTTCCCGGCTGGAGATCTGGACACGTCATTCCCAGTTTACTTCACTGGGACTGGACAGGCGCGCGCAGCACTGAAGCCCCGATATTCCAGATAGAATCCAAACCGGCTCTTGCTCTCCACCACCAATTTCCTTTCAGAGGCTGGGGGACCTCACATCCTGGGGCTGAAACAACCAGCACCAGCAAAAAGCCACTCACATCAAACTGCAGCTACAAGCCAGAGGCTCCGAGGAGGCCCCATGCTGCCTGCCCCCTGGGAATCCGGGCTGCCCTGCAGGGGGAGTCAGCACCGTACATCCTCCTAGACCTCCTGGACCTGGTGGGATCTGAGACCAGGCTG
Source organism: Avahi laniger (assembly GCA_963575035.1). NCBI lineage: Eukaryota > Metazoa > Chordata > Mammalia > Primates > Indriidae > Avahi > Avahi laniger. Next base: position 42,681 of record CAUYSK010052022.1, on the reverse strand, counting down.
GGGAGGGAACAGAGTTGCACACACAGCGAACTGCACGGGCCTCCCAAGGAAGCAGAAAGAGAGGACGGTGGCCCCAGCACTGGCCCAGCAGTTTCCCCTAGGTACGGAGCATGCAGGGGGACGGGGAGTCTGCTCCCTGTTTCCCGTCCCGGCACCTGCCTGCCCGGACCCCAGGGCAGGACTTCAGACAGGCCTTCTGTGTGCACCACCCAGCCCGAGAGGGCCAGGGGAGGCGGCCGGGGCAGCGCAGCCCAGGGCAGGGCTCTCCCTGGCCGTGCCCAGACGGCAGGGGTCCGTGAGAGGGGCAGGGGCCGAGCTCTCGCCTCACCTCACGCACATGTCTGCCTCGTACTTCTTCCCGTAGAGGATGCCCAGCAGAGACGGGTTCTTGTTTCCTCTGAAGTTCAGGGTGACGTCGTAGACAGCTGCGACTGCGGGGGGGGACAGGAGCGGTGACGGCACCTGGGAGGGCGGGCGCTGCCGGTGGACAGCACGACGCCCCGGCCCGGGCAGGACACGCCAGGGCTTCTTACATGCGTGTTCTTTTCCAGCTCTCTCTTTTAACTGGGATATTTAGTTGGTCTGCGTTTCACATATTTACTCATTGACACGGTGTGCGTTTCAATCTCCGATCTGGCTGCTTGGATTTGTCCTATGTGTTCTTTGTCCCTTCCTTTTATGTCTACTCCTTTCTGACTAATTAGATACATTTATTGTTTTTTTCCTTTGTTAGGTTTTCCGTTATACGTTTTTATTATTATTTTAATTGTTTCCTGTTAGCTAGCATTTTATCAAAACATCATGCAAGAATCTTACAGCACAGAACTCCCCTCACTCGACTCTTTCTTTACCTGCTTCCGGTATCCTGTGTTTTACATGCAACGTACTTAATGGTTTTTTTAACAAATCGCTGCCTACACTTTTTGGTTCATGGGTGAGCCCAGAGAGCAGTGGTGGTCCCGGCCCCGCGGTGACCGAGGCTCCTACCTGTCCCCCGGAGGCACCGGACCGCGGTGGTGAAGCCCTTGGTCCGCGGCAGCAGGTGGTACTTGAGCGGGGGCAGCCCCTTGGAGACGGCCACCTCCATGCTGACGCGGTGCTTGGTCTCCGTGAAGCGTGTCCCCTCACAGTACAGGAGAAACTAGGACACGGAACCCAGGGGGACAGAGGTGGCATAATTTGAGATGTTATTTTAGGGCTGCAACCTGCGCTCCAGCCACATACGTTCACTCACACAGAACAGATTTCCAGGCAGAAGTGAAACATGAAGGTGTCTCTGGGCAGCAGCCCCTGGTCAGACAGCGGAAAACAGAAAAGTCTATCCATCTGCCGCAGCACGAGTTAAAAAGGAGCACAGACGCACACAGAGCAGGGACGGGCAGGTGGCCGGGGTTGGCTGGAAGCCACCCCCGTCCCGCCCCTCCCAGGCACCCTGTGGATGGCTCTGGGTCACAGCCGGAGCTTGTGATCTGTGGGGGAGCAGGTGGTCCGAGAAAAGCTTGCACGTCTGCAGACCAGAGGATGGGGAGCCCTGGCCCTGCTGGAGACAGCGTCCTAGGCGCTCAGGAGGGCCTCGTGGGGTTTCGTGAGTAGTAATTTAGGCTGCAGGTGTGTCAGAAGGCTGCGAGTGTCTATGGCCGTACCACCCTGAACGCACCCGATCTCGTCTGATCTCGGGAGCTAAGCAGGGTCGGGCCTGGTTAGTACTTGGACAGGAGAAGGCTGTGAGTGACGTCTAAATTCAAACCCAACTGCCTTCCCTCGGCACAGACGCCTCAGGGATCACCCGATACACTTACCCACATGTACTCGGGGTAGTCGGACAAGCGCTTCAGGCCTTCGATGACAGTGTCCCGGTCTTCCTCCCATTTCCGCTTGCAGAACACGATCTCCAGGAAGTACCACGTCCAGCCAATGAGGGGCACATAGAGCAGCTCCTTCTTAGCAAGGACTTTGGAACTCTGATGGGAGGAGGGAGGGCAGCCGGCGCTCAGTGTCTGGGAGAGGCCGGAGGGCTTGGCCAGATTCCCCCAGCACCTGCCCGGGGACTCTGTGGCACCCCCCAGCACCTGCGCAGAGACCCCATGGCTCACCCCCAGCGCCTGCCTGGGGACCCTATAGCTTACCCCCAGCACCTGCCTAGGGGACCCTATGGCTCACCCCGGCACCTGCCCAGAGACCCCACGGCTCACCCCCAGCACCTGCCCAGGGACGCTATGGCTTACCCCCAGCACCTGCCTAGGGGACCCCGTGGCTCAATTCCGGCACCTGCCCAGAGATCCTGTGGCTCACCCTGGCACCTGCACGGGGACCCCGTGGCTCACCCCCAGCACCTGCCCGGGGACCCTGTGGCTCACCCCCAGCACGCCAAACCGCTCACACATGGTCCACCCACAAAGGAAGTCGATTTCGAAGTTGTGGTTGAGGATGATGACCACGTGCTCCTTCCCGAAGCGGTCCACCGTGGCCGGGTCCGTGAACAGAGTGCACTCCGTGCCTGACCACCACTCCAGAAGCATGACCAATTCTGCAGACAGACGGACAGTGTTGGCCTCGGCGCAGGACAGCCTCTACTCTCGGGATGGGCAGCCATTGTCCCTGGGGGTCCTCTGGCAGGTCTGGGGACCCCCACAGGGGACATTCACAGGATCTTCATCTAGGGTAGAATTTTCTGCCAGAAATGAATTCTAATGCTTATACTTAATAAGTTTTCCAAAATTACAATTTCCTTCTCTAAGCAAAAGTCAGGGGAGAAGACAAACAGAAAGTAGCAGAAGAAATGGGGAGGAAAACCGTGGCTTTGTGTAGACACGACTTTGTCCAGTTATCATACGATCCCCACGTGCATGGCGTCTGGCGGGATACCGCACAGCCACCAACGATGATGAGACGTGCAGGAAGACGGATGTCACTGTACGATAGGGAAGCGGAATACACCACTGTATATCCATAGATTAAAAGTTGGAAAAAAATGAAAATAGTTCCTAGTGTAGTGGAATTATAGGTGACAGTGTCTCCTGAAGCTTCCATTACATTGCTTAGGTTACACTCCTTTTTCATATTTAAAAACAAAAAGAAAAAGTGAGTCCTTGCCCACCCCCAGGAAGGCCTGCGGGACGGTGCTCTGGTCTGCTCACTGCTGGCCAGGAGGCCCGAGCCCCGAGAGGCGTCAGGGTGCACCGTGAGCACGCGGGTGCCAGCACGTCGGAGATGCCCCCCGGGCTGTAGAGCGCCGTCTCCCGTCCTACTCAGCTACTTTCAGGCCCAGCTCCCCTCGGGTCTCCCCTTGGCTGCCAGCCCCAGGGCCCGAGTGTCGGCAGCCAGAGTCACACCCACCATGGCCGGTCGCTCTGAGAAGGGTGACCTCAAAGAGCCAGGATGCAGCTTTCAGACTCCGGATTGTCACGGGACAGCCCGTGCTTCTTGTCCTGGACGCCAACCCACCCGTCTTCTGAGAGGACCACCCCAGAGTTTGCCTGCGGAGAATCAGTCCTCGGCGACAGAGGCCAGGGAATGGTGACCAGCTCTGAGTCTGACCCGGCTCACACAGCCATGAGCTCAGGCAAACCACGGCTCTGGGCCTCAGTTTCCCTATTTATAGAAAGAGGATAGCAGTGGCTTCCTCACAGGGCTACTGGAATGTAGCACATAGAGTTAACGCCTTGGGGGCACAGCGGGTTCTCCTTCCTGACGATCGTCCCCCTGGGCCCAGGAGGGAGGGAGCCCCCAACGTGCTGCCACGAAGGGCCAGAGGGGCTAGAGGGCGCAGTCAGGGTCACCAGAAAAGGCCATTTGTCAGAGGCAGACCCCATACCTGTTAGCCATGGTGCTTTAACCCAGCATTCAAAACTTACTGACTTCAAGAAGGCACAAGAATAAAAAGACAAACCAATTAAAAAATGGGCAAAGGACCTGACTAGACAGTTCTCCAAAGATTATCTATAAATGGGTAGTAAGTACATTAAAAGATGCTTAATATCATTGGTTATCAGGGAAACGCAAATCAAAACCACAGGGAGATAGCACCTTTATCAAAAAGATGGACAGGCGGGGCATGGTGGCTCACACCTGTGATCCCCACACTTGGGGAGGATCATTTGAGGCCAGGAGTTCGAGACCAGCCTGGGCAACAACGAGATCCTGTCTTCACAAAAAATTAAAAAATTAGCCGGATGTGGTGGCGCATGCCTGTAGTCCCACCTACTCGGGAGGCTGAGGCAGGAGGATCGCTTGAGCCCAGGAGTTGGAGGCCGCAGTGAGCTGTGATCGGACCACTGCACTCCAGCCTGGGAGACAGAGTGAGAGGAACAATAGCGAGTGTTGGCGAGGATGGGGAAGTGGAGCCCTCACACGCTCCTGGTGGGAATGCAGAATGAACAGCTGCTTTGAAAACAGTTGGGCAGTTCCTCGACACTTGTTTTTCACACCGAGTCACCATATGACACGGCAATTCTACCCTTAAGCATATGGCCAAGAGAAATGGAAACACATCCACACTAAAGCTTGTACGAGAATGTTCACGGCAGCGCTATTCGTGACAGCCAAAAAGTAGACACAGCCCAGGTGTCCACTAGCTTATGAATGGATGCACAATATTTATCCACACAGTGGACCGTTGTTCAGCCAGAACAAGGACTGAGGCGCTGACACACGCCACAACATGACGAACTTTGAAAACACGCTCGGTGACAGCAGCCAGACACAAAAGGCCACGTGTGGTGTGACTGCGTGTGCACGAGGTGTCCACAGGGACGAAGGCAGAGGAGTGGCCGCCGGGGCTGGGGAGATGGCGGGGTAGGCAGTGACTACTTAGCAGCACAGAGCTTCTTTTCGGGGTGAAAATGTTCCAGAGTTAGATTGTGGTGGAGGCTGCCAACTGAGCTAGAGCCACCGTACTGTACATTTCAAATGGTGAATTTTAACCCGGTAAAGCTACCTACCAAAGAAAGGAACGCAAGGCCAAGTAGGCACGGCCTGCCTGTCTGTGAGAAGACACCCACGAAAGCTGGTGACATGGCTGCTTTCACTGCTTTGCCAGCTAACACCCCCCCCGCCCCCGTCAGCCGTGCACGACTCCCGCGAAGCCGGCACCCTCCTCCCCGGGCCGTGCCGGCCACACGGTAAACGCTTCTCGCCGTCTCTGCTTCAACAGAGGCAGACAGGCAGGGACCCGCACACGAGGGTGATGGTCTAAGACCACTACGAGGCATTTCTGAATTTTTTAAAAAGACACTTTTCAAAGCCGTATGTTCGCTGAAGTCTGACAACACGTCAGCACTTACGTCACGGCGGGCGCCCTGCTCTACCCACAACGGTGTCCCCAGACACCCGGCAGGGCACACAGCTGGGACCACGCCCGGCTGCAGGGAGCGGACACATGCACGCTGGGAGATGCCACCTCTTTCCTGCACTAACCGTGTCACCCATGAAGTGTCCACTCTCTGAGAGACTGTAACCTGAGGTTTCTTCTATACGAATTATGTGTAGCCGCAGAGGCCATTAGAGACACAACTCCAACAACGCTCTGGACAGCTGAGCAAGGCACCACTGCCCTAGACGGCTAGAGACACCTGCGGACGGTACGTGGGTGTCAGGTGTCTCCCGAGCTGTCACGAGGCTGGGCAGAAGCCCATGTGAGCAGAAGGACACAGAAGAGGGGGAGCTCGGGGTCAGGGTGGGCCACTGAGCAACCACATCTCCTTTACAGAGCGACAGGTTGTCCGTGAGCCAGTGCAGCAGGAAATCCTGCATGTGGCGGGAGGGACACCCTGGCTTGGGGACTCTGTCTTTCGGTCAAGCTGGGGAGGAGTGCAAAGGAAGCAGGAACTGACGCCCACATAGACCAGACGAAGATGACTTCTCCCTGCAAATGTTCTACAAGGACAAGCTGCGCTGTCTGGAGAACGGCCCCATCTGAAGGTCACCTGCAGCGAGCCCAGGCAGAGGCAGCACCTCCCCTGAGCTGTGCAAGTGTCGGCCTTCAGGTCCCCTCGGCCTACGGCGGACAACTGCGTACAGCTGCCGGGGCTGACGTCTGCAGACGGGCTGGCAGGGTGTCGGCTCCCCGGCCCAATATGACTTTCTTTTATCATTTCTTTTATTCAACTATATGCTTCCCTAAAACACAGTGAGTAAGCCATTTTTGCCTATTTCAGCCACTTTTTTTTAAAAAAAGGCAAAATTTGCCTAATAATCATTAACAATTTATAGAGCGTCACCATGTATCTACTCTATGCACTAATTTAATCTTTATGACATAGCCCCAAGGCAGGCGGTTTTATCTGACTTACAGAGGAGAAAGCTGAGGTTGAGAAAGACTGAAACCCTGCCCAGGTCAGCAGGACCAGGGGCCAGGCCAGGCTCGTTCCGAACCCGTACCCATCTGCACGGCACCACGCTCTGTGGCCACACAACCACGGAGCCACGCCAGCAGTGAGGTCGCGGTGGGCGGCAGAAGGTATGAGCATCAAAGAGTGAGGACAGGAACAGAGACTCGGAAACGAAACAGTGGCTCGGGGTTATTAAAAACACCGTGGTCCCTGCTCTCACCACGTGACCCTGAATCAGGGACGGCTTCTGCGTAGCCCTGGCGGGAGAAGGGCTCCTGCCAACACGTTCACAGAAATGTCCCACGTGGAGAATGTCCTTGCATCCAAGTCACGTGGGGGGATTCACGAAGACACGCAAGTTCAGTAGACAGAGGAGGTGCATGCTTCTTGTATTTGCCCTCATTCCAAATACTGAGATTTTTATATTAATCTTAATTTCTACCTCAATATTTTTTATTTTTATGCTTTTTTCTACTTTCTTGCCTTTTTAAAAAAAAGATATTTGTCATATCTCTCTCTCTCTCCTTTCCTTCTTCACAGAATCTTGCTCTGTCACCCCAGCTAGAGTGCAGTGGTGTCATCATAGCTCACTGCAGCCTCCAACTCCTGGGCTCAAGCGATCCTCCCGCCTTGGCTTCCCAGAGTGCTGGGGTTACAGGCGTGAGCCACCGCACCCGACCTACGTTCTCACTTTGTAGAATAACTGTGTTAAATTATAACCATTGAAACTGTTAGTAACTGTCGCCGAACTGCCCTCCAAAGATGGGCCCATTAGACTCCCACTAACCCTGGTGTGAGTGGTCGTCTCTGTCGACAGTGGGTGTCAGGGAGCTCTTAAGTCCCTGTCCACGAGGCAGGTGAAAACTGGCTTTCCACATATAAACACACGCACAAGCACGCGCAAACAGACGCACACAGCTACACACACACGGACGTAATGCAGAGGGAGGGAAGGGTCCGTTTCCTTCAGAGGTGCACACGGAAGCCTCTGCAAATCACTCTGGCGCTAGAACGGCTTCGTGTAGGAGACAGACAGGCCGTACCCGTAGCTGCTGGCGCTCAGCAACGGGTGACCTGAGCTTATCACTCTACTTTTGTTAGTGTAAAAATTCCCGAAGTACTGGTAAACCATTAGAAATTGCCATTTCTGTGGGTCGAAATGGTGCCACGTTGGGATGTCCTGTGGTTCAACCTCATACGGATTTTGGGCTGACACCTTTTCCCATGTCCCTGAGCCAGGGGTGAACTTCTGAAAGTCCCGAGCAACCCCCCAGTCCCTGTGCCGGGAACGGGCCCGGCCCACGGCTTGCATCGCGGCCGTCCGCACACCGCCCTGCAGCGCCCCCCCGCAGCCCGCGGCGGGCACTCACGGCTCCACAGCGAGTAGGCGAGGCGGCAGTTGAGGCGGCGGTAGAGCTGCTTGCTGACGGGCCAGACAGCCAGCGTGCAGAGCTGCGCGAAGTTGATGACCAGCCCGCTCACCACGAACACGAACCCGATGAGCAGGTGCACGACGAACTGCGTCTTCAGAAAGGCGAGCAGGCCCATGGCCGCTGCTCAGGAGCGCGTGCAGGGCCCGTCGCTGAGAACAGCCGTCCTGCGGGACAAGGACAGCCGTCAGTGTGCGCCGCCCCGTGGGGTCGGAGACCGGGGCGCGGGCCTGGGAGGAAGCCCTGGGATCAGCGTGCCTGGGGCGAGCCATGCGCACCCTTTCCTTCCAGAAGGAATGGAAGGCGGGCACCGACAGACTCGCAGTGGTCACCTGTGCGTTCCACACACGCACCACACTACACATGCCATGGCACACACCACACGTACCACATACTGCACATGCCACGGCAAACACACGCACCACATACTGCAACACACACATGCCACATCACACACCCCCCACACACACAGGCGCTCACGCATACCACATACTATATATACATATACTCACACATACACCACACACCGCAGCACACACAGGCGCTTGCAAACACTGCACACGCCACATACTGCACATGCCACGTCACACACAACACACACAGGCGCTCACACACACCAGACATACCATATACTATACGTACATCACACTCACACACACACCACACACTGCAACACACACAGGCGCCTGCAAACACCACACACACTACAAACTGCACATGCCACATCACACACACACTCCCACATACCACATCTCACACACACCAAAGATGCCACTGACACACATCACACACCCAACGCGCCACATACTACACACACCACACCATACACACACTCGCATACCACACACACAAACATGCCATACTCACACACATACTCTCCCATGCAAACAAGAAAGAAACAAAGAAAAAACTAGAAGAAATGCACCCAAACGTTAACAGTGATTATTTCTAGGTAAAGCCATTATGAGTATATTTTATTTCATTTAGTACCTCATTTAAAAATAAGATGGAAGCTGCCCGTGGAATCTACATAAAACACCTGCTAATTCCTCAGGCTGGGACCGCGAGCTCTTGTGCATACCTTTGTCTAAAAGCCTTTGGTTTCCACACACAAGGAGGCCTCCCCGAGAATGTCACGGGTCCCCCTACCCGCGACACGCGCCTCCTAGTTTCAAAGCTCGGACAGCGGCCGGCTCACACTTTCCAGCTGTGTTAGAGCCACGAGCTGCTCTGGGATTGCCCCTGTGCAGAGGGGCGCAGTGGAAGCTGCGATCCAAGCCCTCAAAGCGAGGGCCAGCCACGCTGCCGACCCGCAGACCTGGTCCTGGGAAGGGTGCCCTGGGCCCGGGCCACTGGGTGGGGACAGGGGACTGGCTCTGCCATCGCCCCGGCAGCCCCCCCGCACTCCCAGGACCCTGCTTTGCATTACGAGCTGAAGGCACAGGGGCATGGGAGCCACTGCCCATGCCGCCCTCGTCCCAGGGCCTGGAGAAGATGCGGGGACACTCTCTCCCGCCCTGCAGGAAGCGCCCCTCCGTGCAGGCGCCGGGGCAGTGAGGCGGCCACCGCTCCTGCCCTCCTGCCTCCCCCTGCACTCGGGCCCATGGAGGGCGCGCTCCCACTGCCCCTAGATGCTCTCCAACGTGTGGGGCATGAAAAGTCACTTCCCTCCGGACACCAGGCCCTCCGCGCCGCAACGCGGCCTGCAGCTCTGCCTCTTCCCAGCAAGCTCTGGTCGGGCTTTGCAAACACACTTTTGCTCCTCCCTTCAAAATTGGAGCCAGTTTCCTCCCCTTTCTGACGGTGGCCTGGATTGGTGACCTCTCCTAGCAGACAGACTTGCACAAGTGACGCTATGTGATTTCCAAGGCCGGGCTGTCATAAAAAGGACAGCTTCTGCCTGGCTCCTGCTCCTAGGACAGCTTGCCTGGGGAAGCCACTGCCGTGCCACCAGGACACGCGAGCAGCAGGTCCTGTCTCTGGAAAGAGCCACCTTGGAGGCAGGTCCTCTGGCCCCAGTCAAGCCATCAGACAACCGTGGCCTAACTATCAGCTCAGTGGTCACCTCCCTAGCAAACCCCAACCAGCGGCAAGGTTGCTCCTGCACTGCCAACTCCAGAACCGCGGGGACGGCACACGTTCCCTGTTTCACACCAGTGTCCGGGTCATTCGTTCAGCAGCAGAGAAAATCGATGCGCTACTCGAAATACACAACAGGGATGACGACAACACTTCCTGGGGGCTTCTCTCTGTGGCAGGGTCTGTGGCAAACATCCACGCACATCCCACTGAACTCACTCCACCCACAGCATGGACACCACCGTCACCCTGACTCGGAAGCGCAGCACGCTGAATCGCAGACACACGGGGACTCACTCGGGGTCACACAGTGAGTCAGCAGGAGCCAGACGCCGGTCTGGGCAGCGATGCCTGAGAGCCCGCGCCCCTCGACACGCACGGGGTCCCTCGGGGCAGGGTCTCAAACATGTCAGGCTGGCCAGGCTCGATGCCTCAGAACTTCTTCCTTCCACCAGACAGGACGTATCTGACCAGAACGTAAGCTGCACAAGGGTGGGGACGGCAGGCCGGCCCCACACTGTGCTCCTGGGGTCAGACCCGCCATGGCATGCACCGCAGCTCACCCTGGACCGCAGAGTCGCCCTCCACGAGTGGATGTACCAGTCACGCCACCTGCTGACAGGCACCGGGGTAGACCAGCCTCTGAGGGTCACGAGTAAAGCCAGCACGCACGTTCACGTGTGGGTCTCTGCCTGGACATGAGCTTCCACGCAAGAACTATCTCAGGGTGACAACTGTTCTTGGTATCATAAAGTGGCCGGTCCCTGGTCCATCACCTGAATCTCCAGACTAGATCATCTGTACACAGAGTCCCCGGGGAGCCCACGCCCACCCTCTCAGCAGCACTTCTCATGGCCCTGGTGCCACCCACACTCACTCCGCCTGGGACCCTGGAATCTCAGGTCCAGCTTGACCCTGAGCTCAAAGTCTCCAGGGCTAACCGACCCTCAAAAAGGGCAGACAGAGCCAGCCAAGTGCCGGACTCGGTGGGGGCTGGCTGCTGCCTTCGAGCTCAGTTCTGGTGGCCAGACCGCCACCTGCTCCATGGCCCACATCCCTGTCCGGGCCACCCGCAGGCACTGAGACAGTGTCCGATCAGCTACCCACCGGCTCCCTGGCACCTTGCCATGTGTTTCCGTGCTGCCACTTGCCTGGGTCAGCAGCCTCCACCCCTGGAAGCCTGAGATACAGGATCAAAACACCTGGCTCCATCGCCTACCGGGGACCAGGCCGCACCCTGAGGAACGTAGGCTGTTCCTCAATGTCAGCCCATCGCACGTGGGAGACTCTCCCACACGGGGCCCCACACAGACCGCCTGGATCCCGCTCCCACACAGGGCCCCACACAGACCGCCTGGACCCCGCCATGTCTCTGGTCAGCGTCGTTCCTGCTCACAGACCTCCCTGGGCACCCGGTCCCACCTCCCAGCGTCCAGCCCTCTGATCTCCCTGTGAGGACGTGCGTGCGCCTGGCCACACGCCCCTTCAACAGCCATGGGCAGAGGCCGCACACAGGCGAGGGAGAGGATGGGCTGGGCCCGCCCCCGGCCATGCCTGCCCGTCTCCGCTCCAAAGGCCTCCAGGCTGTCCCAGCAGGAAGGTGTCGGCGAGGGCCCCGGACTCAGTGGCCCCCAAAACCATTTGCTCATACACCCTCTAAAGCAATGCTTGAAAAATCATGTACCCCAATGTTAAGCTGATTTCTACATTTCTAAACCCAAGTTTAAATATGCAAGGGCTGTAGATTCTGGCATATTGCAAGTTTTGACTTTTTCAAGCACAGCTTTATTCTTTAAACACAGCCAGTGGGATCTAAACGTGGCTGGTCTGACAGCCGGCAGCGGCAAGGGCAAGCAAGCTCTTCTCAACAGCTGGGGGTTACTTCCTCCCGTTTGCTCCCCGGATTTGAAGCTGCTCTGCGGAGTCTGTCCTCACATAACATACCGAGAGTCTCTTTTGTTTGATATTATACTTGAAAGTCTTTATTGTTTACCCTAATATTCTGCAATGAAAATATGTATGAACATTTAAAATGAATTTGTACGCTTCTTATGCACAGGCTTTGAATTAAAAATTCTCTGGGCTGCTTGATGACGTCCCTCCTGAGCGTTCCAGCTGCCTCCTAAGAATAAGGACGCTCTAGTGACCACGATACCACGATCGCTGATGTGAACTTTAATATCGGTGTGAGAACATTATCAAATATCTCATCCGTATTCCAACTGCGCCCATTGCCCCCCAACGACCCTCACAGCCTTCCCCACGCAAGGCCCCGTGGAGACCACGCGCACTGGGCTGGGGGGTCTCTTTATTGCCTTTAACCGAGGCCCCCACCCCGGCTGTCCGGGCCTGACGGTCGTGCACAGTCCCAGGCAACCGCGTGCAGTCCGCCCCGCGGCCGCATCTGTGCGTGTTCCCACAAGAAACTCTGGCTCCGCATCTCCGGCCAAGAATGCGCTGCAGGGTCCGTCGGCACTTCCTGCCACCTCCCAACGGGGCACTTAATGCCACTTTACGGCTGATGCGAAAGCCATCACTTGGTGAAGGCGGCGCCACGGGATGACTCCAGACATCAACGCGCAGTCTGAGGAGAGAACCTGAGACGGTGCTGACACCACCCCGGCACCCCTCACCCCACGGTGGCGGCGGACACACAGCCAGCGCCGGCAAGATGCCAGCCTTCGCCACCGTGACGTTGGCCGCGCCTGTTCTGAGCCACGGCGACACCTTAGGCCGAACCTGTAGGAAACCGTGCCCACCCGCGAGGCGTGGTCAGCACAGAAGCGAACGCGACAGTTCGCACACGGCCCGGCGGCGAGTGCCGCTGAGTGCCTGTGTGCGCTCTTAGAGACGCGACACATCCTAATCCATTCTGGCTTCAAAGACTCTGCCCGATGACCTGAATCACGAAGCACAAGCACACCCGAGGCTCTCCTCAACCCACTGCCCACAGAGGCAGCCGCGACTGTTCCTTCGCTTCAGAGAGCTCTATCGCGCTCCTCGGCAAGACATCATCACGCTTAATTTTTGACTTCAACCTTCTGTGATTTGCAGTTTTCCTTCAACCCTGTTTCTAAAGTCCGTCACAGTGTCACGTGCTGCCGTCACTCATTTGCACCGCTGGACGCACGCCCCACAGTGTGTCCCGGTGTCCTCTAAGGACAAACGGACGATGGCCGTGGTCTCTGCCAAAGCATACGGAAGTGCTGCCGGAGCCCGGAGTCCAAGGGTCCTGTGGGGAATGTCCTAGGGGTAGAATTTGGGGATGGGGGGGCCTGTCTGAGCGTCTCTGTGTGGAAATGACCTGTTCCCAGAGGGATTTCACCAACGTCCACTGCTGCCGCCAGCACGCAAGACTAGTGTAAAGCGGCATCACATGGTGGTCGTAATTTCATTTTCCTAACTGCTATGATGTAGTAATTCCAATATTGTGGGTTCTCGGGGTCTCAATCTTCCTGTGTCCCAGACTGGGAAAGCAGGGACCAGAGGCACTGGAGCCGCACTCTTGGCCGAAAAGCCGCACCCTTGTGTGTTGGACACGAGAGGATAGGGGTTCCTGCGGGTGGGGCTCCCCTGAGAAGAGCCTGGAGCCCGCTCTGCACCTGCTCCCGACGTGCCGACCACATGGGGCTGTGCCGCCCCGTGTCCTGGAAGCCTCAGAGAACACCCAGGACAGAGGAGCCACAGGCAGGACCTACAGGCAGGTAATCCCCATGTAACCCCTGGGGTGTGGACGCCCAGCAGCTGGTGGGCAGGACGCCGGCCACGGTGCACGGGCGCCTTTCCACTGATGCTCAGACACCACCGGGATGGCCAGGAAACCTGAGTGTGTCCCTAAGTCCCTTCGTGAGGCTATGAGGTCACTGCCCCAGGAGCCTGGCGCCAGCACATCTGGGGACCCGATGGCGGGTGGCTGCTACCTCCTGGCTTTCTTGTGGCCCCTCATGAGCTGCGAAGACCAACACCTTCTCGGGTCGGGGGGCAAAGGTGAGGGAAGGTACTGCCTTTGCCTGGGCAGGGACATAGGACTCCTGTCACTTGGAGGGGCACAGGCCAGGCGGCAGGGGAGCGTCACAGAGCGAAGCATCAACGCCCAGCATAGCCGGGAAGAGAAACCAGCCCAGGGTCTTCACGGCCGCCCCTCTGGGGAACTGCCGGACTTCCCAGTGGGCAGGAAAGACTGGGCCCCAACAAGACCCTCCGCCCATCTGTCCCACCCACCAAGAAGCCAGCTCTGCCATTCTGTCCCACTAGGGGCTTTGGCTGCTAATTCAAAGGAAAAGTCTGGGGCTCGCTATGGCAGGTGCCACGGGAGTGTGGCACTGGCCACGCCCACATCAACTCTTGTTACGGGTGAGTTGAGTCCCCCTGAAAAATAACCCCCAGGACCTCAGAACACAGCCGTATGTGGAGACAGAGCCTTAAAGTGGTAAGTTAAATGAAGTCATCAGGGTGGGCCAGGACCCCATCTGACACGTGTTCTTATACAAAGGGACAACCATGTGAAAACACAGCCAGGGACGGAGGCCTCAGGAGGGACAACCTTGACCTTGGACTTCTGGCCTCCAGGGCTGGGATAACTCCCTGTATTTACGCTGCTGACTGTGGCACCGTGTTGCAACAGCCCGAGCAGACTCCACGCCTCTTAACAGACATCCGAACTCCTCGTTTCCAGATCCTGTAATTCCCTTCCCACGCCCTGCCATACACGCGGTCTGCTGCCCAGGCCCCTCGTCCCCCGCCTGTCCCAGGGCCATCACGGCGCCTAGGGACGCTCCCTGCTGCTGCTGTGCCCATCTCCTCTTCCTGTTCCCTGCTCCCAACCTTTGCAAGATGGTCTCGGTCCCAACCCTGCCCTCTCCACGCCATCTGCCGTGCCTGCCAGGCTCCCTGCTCCTTTGTCCCATGAGGAGCTGCTTCGGCTTTCCCTGCACGCAGGGATGGCTGTTCCGTTTACAGGAGGGGCCATCCTCCCGTCCACGCGCTTTTCATGCCGCTGCCAACAGTGTGGAGAAACAATGCCATGGTGGGCAAACAGCGCCAGGTCGGAAAGGTAGCCCCAAAACACCACCGTGGGCCACCCAGCGGGCATCCACTCCACGTGAGGGCAGGAGCTGAGCGGGCCAGGAAGAAGGTGCAGCTACTGCCCGTGATCTGAGCCAACGCACCTTCCCAACCTCTGCAGCCTCACTCTGCCCTGCCCAGGGGCTTGCTCAGGGCAAGGCCAGCTTCCAGCAGACAGTGGTTGGTGAAGGGAAAAGACATTTAAATACACCAGAAGTGGGTCATTGTTGATGTTCTAGATAGAACATCGGGATAAAAAGAACTTTTGCATTACAGCATAAAAGAATCTTGAATTACAGGATAAAAAGAACTTTTTTTTGTCATATAAGGATTTCGATGATTCAAATTCAAGTCCATCATGACGGAGAACTGAGAAATAACTGTCACCTTCCCTCCTCCTTTCTGCCCCCGTCCCACCCACCATCTGCCCACCACCCACCACCTCCCACTGCCCAGCCCGCACTGAGGGTGCCCGAAGGCAAACACGGCACTCACGGCAGACTCTGCAGCCCCATCATCGGGTCCTCCGTGAAACACCCCCGGACACGTGTGAGTGGGGGTTTCCGAGCCCGCGGGCCCGTAGAGCGGGGGGCGGAGCGTTGCCCGGAGGCTGGCATGCTGCCCAGAGCAGCGCGGGGCAGAACAAGCCTGGGGCTGGAGGTGGCAGCACCTGGTGGCGGCCCCTCGGGGCAGGTCCACAGACACCTGCAGCTCTCAGTGACATCACGAGTGAAAACACAGGCACGACTGCTGCGGGCCTGACCACATCAGAATGCTGAGGGCCACGTCACGCTCACCATGCTGTGAGAAGTCTGGGAACCAGGGAAGGTGGTTTTAAGAGTTCAGCTAAAATTTTAGATGAAACAAACACAATTCTATTTTTGAAGTTTAAAGGGAAAACTTCAGTTCTCAGGTGAATCCACTTACAGAGACCACTTTATCTTTCAAATAAGGCTGAAAAATATGAAATATTTATTTGCTAGTCCAACCTTGCCAGCATTTGGAATTAGCAACCAGTCTAAAAACTGGAAAGGACGCAGCGAAGCCACCACTGTGCGTAGATGACAGGTGTGCGCCCCTGAGACCCACGAGAACCCACCGTACCCAAATCGCTTCCAGGACAGGAAGAGACGATAGTAATGCGGAAAGGAATAAAACACAACACACGGAATCCAACAGCCTCCAAATCAGTCAGAAGAGATCAAAGCAACTGAGGAGTTTCTTTCTCTCTCACTTAACAGTTGCAGGTCGCTGGTGGCTCTGCCCCACATGGTCATTTAAGGCCCAGGCTCCGGAAGCTCCACCATCATCAGCGCGAGGGAGCTCTGGGTGCTGTTCTCGGGTGGGAGGGGGGATTGGAAGTGCAGAGCCGGGGCCGTCCTCCCCAGCCAGCGAGGCCACGCCTGCGGCCCACACGAGCACTTGGAGACGGGGAAGGCGAGGACATACAGTCCCCATGTGTCCAGAAGCCAGGGGAGAGCGGCCCAGGGGACCACACAGACACACAGCACACGAAAACAGGAGGTAAAATGAAGGAGAAGGCCCCATGCAAGTTTGCAATAAAAAGGAAAAATCTCCAATCCCAAACTACAGAAGAAAAAAGCCTATACAAGGAGACCACATAAAGACACTAGAGCAGGACTGAGCAAACAGAAAAGCCTGTGTGTCCAGGCCTCCACCACGCCTCCCCGCACACGCCCTGGGCCTGGCAGGGCTCCTCCGTCAAGACGTGGGGGCTGCTCCCTGCCCTCGAGCCTGGCTGGCTTCAGGGCTCACCCCATGAATGTGGTGGGAGGAGCCTTCAGAGACCTCGCAGCATCCGTTATGCTCTCCTGGGCATCGAACGAGGCGGCGTGGGCCAGGCTGCAGGCAGGTGGGCCTGCATGGAGCAGAAATAGACCTTCTGAGCTGAGGATGCCCACACAGCAGCCCCCGGGGCAGGCTGCCAGCCACCCACAGCCACACGAGTGACCCCAGTGGAACCAACAGAAGAACCAACGTGCTGAGCCCGACCAATTGCTGATCCGTAGAACTGTGAGCCCCCAAATGGTGGTGTTTTAAACCGCTATATTTTGAGGTAGTTTGTTAGATAGTGATACATAAATGATACAGAAACCATTTATAAATATAAATGAATCCTAATTAAAATACCAAAAGTTCCCTTTCCCTCAAACTGACATGCTGATTCTGCAGTTCATACAGAAAAATAAGCAGGTAAGAAAAACCAAGAAAACCATGAAAAAGAACAAGGAAACAGCCCTATAAGATAGTATAGCACCTAGGAAGCCTCAGTGATTAGAACAGCACAGAGCTGGCATATCAACAGACACACAGACCAATGAGACAGACCAAAGAGTTGACAGTTCACGCCCTAAGAGAAGCTGTCCATGATCCTTTGGTATTTAGAGCAGTCACTGCCGGAGGCTTGGATCCTGCGTGCATTAAGCACTGGCTACAGGCTAAGCAACAACACATCTCACACGATGCATTCCATGTTCTTTTTTCTTTAAATTTTATAATTTAAAAGAAATAGAGACAGGGTCTAACTATGTTGCCCAGGCTTATCTCAACTCCTGGGCTCAAAGAATCCTTCTGCCTCACCTTTTCGAATTGCAGGATTACAGGTGTGAGCCACTGCACCAGCCCCATCTAGATGTTGTTAAAATAAATAAAATACAAAACTAACTTAAAACCATTATCAGATTCATGAGAATCTTTTAGCATTACATATTTTTCTCAAGCAATATTTAAAAAGACACAATTAAATGATATACCTAAAACCACTTCTTCTGCTATTGGTAACAGAACTCTGCTTCCGCAGCACACAAATCACTGTGCGTTACCTGCCTGACGCCACCCCCACTGCTGGTGACAGAGCTCTGCAACTAGAGCCGGGCGCAGTCTTGGACTGGAGAGGGGAGCGCAGCCCAGGCCTGAGCCGTGAAGATAACCCCGTCCCCTCTCCGAGCGCTGACCCAGGGATGGGCAGGGGCCAAGCGCAGCCAGGGAGACGTTGGGGAGACACATGGGGCCCTCCAGGGAGGATTTAATTTCCGGAGACGACACAAACACCGCTTTGCTCTCTTCCTCCCTGCGTGAGGAAGGGCTGTGTGAAGGTGCAGCAGCCACCCTGGGAGGACGAAGCCACGAGCCTGAGGACAGACCAGCGCCCCGGGTCCTGCTGGGCCCCACGGCCCCGATGCCCCTTTGGGAGGCAGGGAGAACAAGGGCTGCTGGTGTGGAAATCACTATTTCTGTGACCTGCAGCCCTTTTACCGCCACCACCTGTCCCTGTCTGTCTTGCAGGCCTAGCACATAACCCCGAGGGCTCCGTCGGTGTCCGCACGGCCCGTGGGCGCTATACGTACATTTGTGACAAACGGCAACACGGCTTCCTGGTCCATGTGTCATTACGAGCTGCCTCAGTTAAAAGTTTCCTGAAAGAACAATGTCACAGGACAGCCCATGTGGCACTTTACCAAAAACCCACCTAATAATCAGAACCCTGTCGGACACCAGTCACGTGCTGGGAGCAGCTGGACCCACCAGAAGGAAGTGACTTCAGACTCGGTGGGCAGGAAATTGCTGATATTTCCAGATCTCACTGGAGATGCCGAGGGCGTCGTCCCAGCAAGCAGGTCAACAAGCAACTCCGCCTGGGCCGCCTGGCAGACCTTGGAGGGTGCCCAGCACAGCCAGCACCAGCCCGAGGCCTGACCACATGGATCAAGGGGCCCTGGTGCCCCCAGGCCACTTCCCAAGGAGGTGAGAAGCCTCCACCAGGTGTGTCTCAGAAGGGAATGGGGCCGCAGACCAAGGACAAGGGTCTTGGTGCCACTCCCCCAGGTCCGTTTGCCACCAGGTCTTTCCGCCACGTAAACGAAGTCCTGGTGGAAGTAGACCTGGAGAGGGAGGGGCTGGGGCTGGGCAGAGAGGGGACAGTGGGGGCGTGGGGCAGACCCTAAGGACAGAGCAGGCCTGGTGTCGCCGAGCCAGAAGGAACTCCAGGGTCCCCCTCACCTACCCCAAGGCTCTGAGCTCCAGAATCTTCCATGTTCTGCAGGTTGTTGTGATGGTTACCTTGGCCTGAGTAGTGGCGATGCTGGTGCAGGAGGTGGAGGGAAGTGAAAAGCTCCCAGGCCTGATGACTGCACAATAGGCCTGTGACAAGTCTGTGGCCTGCAGGGCAGAGCAGGCGCTTCCTGAGCCAGAGCCCTGCCAGGGCGGAAGGGCCCTCTGCAGGCTGGCAGGTTTGTGGGGACCACTCTCCAAGCACACGCATGCACACGCACATGTGCCTTCACATACACGCACGTGTACACATACATAGGTGCTTTGTGTACACACATGCGCACACAGCACAGTCACGTACACGCACATGTACACGCGCACATCAACGTAGGTGAACTTGCACACGTGTGTATCCATGCCCACACGTACACATGTGCAGCCGTGTGCACACATACAGATGTGCATTCACATACATGCATGTACACATAAAAACATGCATTTACGTACACGTGCACACACGTAAACGCATGTATTTACATGTACATGTATTTACATACACACACGTGCCTTCACGTACACGCACGTGTACACATACATAGGTGCATTCGTGTACACACATGTACACACAGTGCAGCCACGTACACGCACATGTACACGTGCACATCAACGTACGTGCACTTGCACACATGTATCCACACCCATGGTACACATGTGCAGCCGCGTGCACGCATACACACATGCATTCGCATACATGTATGCACACATAAACACATGTATTCGCACACACGTGCACACACATAAACACTTACATTTACATACACATGTATTTACGCACACACATACACACGTGCCTTCACGTACACACACAGAAAACAGTCGCGGCTGAGCTCGCTTGGATGTAATTTTCTTGCAACGAGCTGCAGGTTGTAGTAATGAATCACTCTTAGAGAAAGAAACGGGCGCCTGCTATACAATTATTCAATAAACTGGCCACTGATGCGTCATGCGCTTTTCATTACATTTCACAATTTCAAAAACTGCGTAGGAGGTGGAGCTCCAGTCTCCCCTCGGGATGCAGAGACCTCGCCCCTCACACCCTCACAGCAAGAACAAGCCGGACAAACCGCAAGTTCACAAGTCGCTTCGTCCCATCAGAGATCTGAGGTTGCGGGACAGCCACCTGACCACAGCCTGGCGAGGTGGGCCTGCCGGGGGACAGGGTAGAGCTCCCGTTTCCTGGGGGCAGGCGTGAGGTCACCGCTGACAGGAGCTCAAGCTCCCCAAGACCTGGCAGAGGCCCACATGGCTGGGACAGAGTGAAGGCCGGAGCCTGGGGACCCACCCTCCTGCGGGCTCCCCCGGGACCCCACGTGCCCTCCCCAGGTGGCACAGGGACACGAGAGAACACACGGTATTTCACAGCGTGTCGTGAACAAAAGCACACAGACCCTAAAGGACAACCGTGTCCTCGTTATTTACAAAGAAGTAAGTGTTGTCACATCTGCCAGTAAGAGGCATGTTATTGCCCGCACATTCACGAAAGAGATCTGAGAGAAGGCAGACATTTGAAATGGAGTGAACCAAGTGGGTTTCAACACAGCCGCCCTTGGCCCGGAACAGTACGAGGACACTGAGGAGCGTCACCTTACAGGGCCCAGTGGTGACCCCACAACCAGTGCCCCCAGAGGGCAGCTCGCTGGCCGGGCAGCTCGGAAGAGGCCAGACTTATCCTGAGTCACAGAGGTGGGCCACGTGTCACTCGGCAGCCTGTCGTCTGAGCTTCCTGTCTGGACATACACCCAGAGAATCTCAGCTATACAAATGTTCTGAAGTAAGAGACAATTTTTAAAAGATTAATCAGTCCAATAAAAGATGTGCAACGTGGAAAACGTGATGAACATTCTCCCCAGCGAATGCAGTAACGTGTGTTTTGTTGGGCAACGGCTGCTGACAAGCGCACGGCGCACTGTGGGTCCCCAGCAGCCACGCAGAGCCCCCGAGCCGGCCTGCATTTCCGCCGTGTCGCCATCGTCCCCAGACCGCAAGAGGGAGCGCCTGGACCGGCACACTACTCAGGAGCCCACGCACCCAGGCACCGCCCCTCCCCACTTTGTCCCCAGGGTTCCATGACCTGGTCGCAAAGAGCCAATGAGAGCAAGACAACCAGCAGCCGTCTTCCGGCCCTGGAGTCCCAGGAGAGGCCCGGCCGCAACCCCAGCACCCTTCGGGACACCTTTCAGGGCACCCCGCCGCCAGCTGCCCTGCACAGCCAGGGGGCCCTGAGCCCGAGGAGACCACACGCTCCACTCTCCCACCTCCTCCCTCGCTCCCAGCTCGGGAGCTAACGTACAATTGATGAACAAACATGCAAGCCACAAGCCTGAATCTTTCCTCATTTTATCTCCTCAATGAATTTAATCCCTTCTTGTGCTCCCTCTTTCCCTTCTGCTTTCCCAGTCCCAAAAAGTTAAACCCAACTGAAGTTTTGTTCTGCAGTTCATCCCTGATAACCCCCCTCCACAGCGGCCCTGGGTGACGGTGCCCTGAGGATGCCGTCGCCGCGTGTCTGTGTGGCCCACCTGGCCATCCGCCTCCGACGTGGGCATGTCACCTCGTATCTGAGAACAAGCTTCACTTTTGTGCTTTCTGGGAACAACCCTCCCTCTGGCTCCCCTTCCAGCCAGCGCTGCGTGGGAGGACGGGTCAGCGGTGCCATTTTCCCGCAGGCGGCTCTGTGCCTGTTCCCACAACCTCCCTCCTGACTGGCATGAGGGACCCCACACCCAGGGTGGCTGCGGCCCTGCCCACCCATCCTCCGGGAACAACCGGGGTCGGAGGCTGGCAAGGCAGGGCCCTGGGCTATGTGGGCATCTCACTTTGCCTTTTCTCTTTCCTGCTGTCCCCTGCTCTGGAGTCCCGGCTCCCAGAGCCCATGACTGCGTGGAACTCGTGGCCTCCAGCCCAACCACAATGCACGGGGATGTAGCCAGCCACCAGCCGGAGCCCAGAAATAGCCACCACCCTGGAGAGGCAAGGGCCAGCCTGCCGCCCCCCCACGCCCCGCTTGGCCTGTGTCTCTGAGCGGTGGAGGGAGCAGACTGGGTGTGACCCTGGGACACGGGTCCTGCCAAGTGGGTGAAAGGTCGAGGCCCTGGCGTGCCGCAGTGCTGAAGCTCATTTTCACACTTGGCCACGAGCGGGCGCAGTGGATGGAGAAGTGCTGCCGGAAAGTGGAAACTGTCCAGACTCCGCCGGACCCTCAAGTCCCCGAGCAGCTCAGGGGACCCTCCCGCGGTCACTCACCACCCCATCTGGGCGGAGAAGGTCAGGTGCGGCAAGAGGCAGCTATACAGCAAGATGCACACAAAAACACTCACTCTCTTCCTGCCCTCTCGCGCTTGATTTCAAGACCTTGCTAAAAACACCTTTCTGCCTTCGCTAAACGCGGCGATAAGCTGCTGCCGCTGCTGCGCCCTAAACCAACAACACGTCCTGCCCTTACGGTACCCCGAGCTGGTTCCGTCTGCGAGCCCGGTCAGGGAAACGAGGGGAGACGGGGCGGAAGCTGCGGGAGTTATCCGCAGCAATCCCGGGAGAGGAAGATAAATTCATGCTCATCTTTCTATGCTGGTGGGAAGCAGAGCTAATGACAAGGACCTTGTCTGTACGAGGACTGGTTTTCTCTTGAGGGTTTGTCACACTGAGCCCAGGAAGGTGGGCACTGTCTGCGACCACCGTACATCCGGAGCTTAACCAGTGCCTGGCACACAGTAGGCAATCAATAAAGGCTTGTGGCGGAAGGGAGGAGGAAAGACGTCCTGGCCTGCAGTAGAAAATGCTGTCCCAGGGTGACCATGGCCCAGATGGACGAGGTGCTGCGGGACGGACACACGTCCCCTCTTCCTCCACCGCGGCAGGCGGGAAGGTTGGGGCTGAGGCGACGGTTTTCTCTTCACAGCCACAGCCGGCTGGAGATACGGAGCAAGGTTCCGCCAGGCCCCCGGTGCCCCCAGGAGGGAACGGCGTGGCCCCGCCACCCTCCTCCCACCAAGCGAGCAGCCAAAGAGGGCCAGAGAGGAGACCCAGCCTGATCGCTGCACCCAGGGTGACCACCAGCGGGCCTGGCTACGGGCCAGCCGTCCAGCTGCCCCTCGCAGATGTTTCTCAGCATCCCGGGCCACGGCTACCCTCCCCGCCCAGAGCAGTGTTCACAAGATTAAGGAGAAGCCCGACTACTTCCTCTCTTCCTGCTGCAGACTGAATCCTACGGAGAACCCCATACCCAGAGCGTCCCACGCTGGACACCGATGGCCACGGGGGTGCGGTGTCCAGGAAGAACTGCAAGACTGTGGCCCCTGGAAGCAACTCCCAAGGCTCCCTGTGCACCGGCAGAGTGAACGGACGGGCTTCGAGAGCCCCTCGTGACACACCGACCGAGCCCCAGGGGCGGTGCGTGGAGGGCGCGGCAGGTACCGGGCCTCCCTTCCTGTTTCCAGGGGGCTGGCTGAGGTCTCCCTGGACCCACAGTGCTGCCAACGCGGAATCTTCCTCACCAAGGGCCCGGCAGCCAACTTGAGGCTCGGTATCTCTGTACCCCCAACACCCACCCACAGGGCCCTCCTGGTCACGCTGCATCGACTGAGGCCTCAGGAGCTCACAGGCTCCGGCTTCCAGGCTGTGCAGCAAGCACAACCGAACAGCACCGGGTGCGCCAGCCCAGCTCTGAGGACACCCCACAGTCCGCAAATGCAATCGACGATTCACTTTCTTAAGATCTAAGGATCAGAAATGAGACTTCTTGGAAAATCTTCAGATAGTAAAGACGGCACAGCCAGTCCCTCCCGCCTGGGCGACAGACTAGGTCCAGACGATCTTTCCTGAGCCAACTGTTAAAGGTGATTCAGGTCTCACGGCCAGCAAGCAGAGATGCAATTTTCCCAACAAATCATATTAATAAAGCTCTGATCCTTTTAAGCATTTGTAAAACTGCACAGTTCAGCCACTAATCCCAAGAGATGATTTGATACCAGAGAGTCTCATGGAAACGTGAGTCTGGGAAATTCCTCAGGCTCTGCTCAGTCCCGAAGGTGGCACTACAGATACACGCACCTATGAAGGCTCTGAGAAGTCCTGCAGCAGGGAAATCGGTCTAACCAGCTCCTTTCTCAACTTGTGTGTTCAATGAAGCATTAAGTGTCTCTAATTTGTGAGTTTCACTAGCTCAGACCCACCCTCCCTTGACAGTCTACATTACAGAAGTTTTCGGTGTTCACATATACACATGCACACACGTGTGCTTCATGCTGAAGGGCACGACTGAAATCCGATTCTTGGATGTGGTTAGTAATCACCAACGTCACAAATAGCTACTGTTATAATTTCAAATCAGATTTTTGGTACTGATTTTTTTTTTCTCAAAACAGACTATGCTGTGACTAAGATGACGTGGAACCTTAGCAACACCCCTTCTGCAAACGCACTGGAGGGCGGCGTTACCTGGACGGGCCCCACAGACAAGCTGCTGAATTGTCTTTCTGCTGTTAACATATTTCTTAGCGGTAGGATTTCTTTTTTCTCTAAAAATAGGGGAAACGCCTAAGCCGATGCAGCGAACAGCTTTAGCAATAGGTCATTAACCTGTTAAATATTTCAGCCCACCCGCCTGCCGCCACCACAGTGGCCTCCAGCAGGGAGGGCCCCACCCAGGGAGGCTGCCCGGGGGGCCGTGGTAGCCACACACCCCCACGCCGGGGCCGTCCTGGCCTGCGCCGTGGTCCCGTCACGCTCACAGGTGTCCTGGGGCGAGTCACCAAGCGAGTGTTCACTCCCTGGGCCTCACCGACAACTGCTCCCCCCAGACTCGCAGAGGCCCGAGAGCCTTTCACAAGGGACGGAAGTCTCTCTGCCGCGCCTCCCGCAATCCCACTCGTGGGTTTGTCCTCCACTTCTGTGCGTCTCTCTGCAACCCGTCCCCGTCCTCCACAAACCCGGAGCCGAGGGCCAGACCTGTGGCCTCCGCCCGCGCCTGCAGGGACCCCGCTGGCCACAGGACGACGAGCGTTAATCGGATCTGAGGAAGGGAAAGCGCCGGGTCAGAGAACCCGGCCAAGCGCAAGCTGAGAAAACAAGATTAATCCGAGTGGACCCTCTGGAAGACATGGAAGAACATGAGGCTGTCACGGGGATGGGGCCCTGGGACCTCTGCAGGGACCAGGCAGGCAGCGGTGTCCCCATTTCGCAGACAGAAACTGGAGACCAGTGGCGCAGACCCCGTGTCATCACGGCCTGGGGACAGAGCGGAGCGGGCCGAGTCTAGGCCCTACGTCAGCGTGGTGGGCGGCACCCGCCAGCTCTCAACCACAGGGAAAAGAGCTGGCGGGGACTCCGGTCACCGACCACGGGCAGAGTCGCAGTGACCACCGCAAACCAGCTGTCACTGATGGGAACAAGAGAACAGCATCACTTTGACAGAAGCTACCCGTTCTCTGCTCAGTTTACAGACCACCTAAATCAGCCGCGCCCACCGCGGGGGACGCAGGATGGCACAAAGCGCGAGCGGGAAGGCAGGAGCGCGTCTGTGCGCGGCAGGTGCCCCCCTTCCCGGAACGTGCCCGGCACCCATGGGTGCAACGCCTCTGGGCTGTGTGGGAACATGACCCATGAGGGGTCGGCACATGCTCCCGCTGCCCCCCTGTGCGCCGCCTCCCAGGGGGTCCCCACACGGGGGCGGGGTGGATTCGGAGCTGGAAGTGGGGGAGCCCACGGCGAGAGCCCCAGAACCGCCCGGTGCCCGGCCCGGGCCTCGCTCACCAGTAGAAGTAATAGGCCAGGGCCACGGCCAGCAGGCCCACGCAGACGCCCGAGAACAGGCAGGCCGAGTAGTTGTTCAGCATCTTGGCCGCTCCCGTGCGCTCCTGGAGGCCGGCGAGGAGAGACTGCGGGGAGCAGGTGTCCGCCGCGGGGAGAATATGCAGACTCAGCGAGCGGGATTAGGGCCAGGCCTGAGCGCCCCGTCTGGGGGGGGCCGTGGCCACTCAAAGCCTCTGCCTGCAGAGGGAGGGAGACAGGCACCGCCGTGCCCCTGCCTGGCCAGCAGCACCCCCCACGCCACAGGGGCCAAGGTAAGGGGCAGCAGAAACGCAACAGGAGCAGGACGTGAGGCGCTGGCCCTGCCTCCTGCCCACCACCGCGGGCTCTGCCGTCGGGGCACCCGCTAATCCAATAAGCGGCTTTGGCTGAAGCCGCTGTAAACAGGCAGAGTCATGGGGTGGCTGGGATGCAGGTCAGCAGGCCCCGCCCCGGCGCTGACCTGGGGCCTGGGGACCTGAGCGCCTGCACGTCCTTCCCCGCCAGGCAGAGGCTTGGGGCAGGCGTGGGGAGACCGCTGTGCTTGGTCTCGGGGTAGGAAGACCCTGCTAGTGATGGGCAAACCTCCCGCATTCGAGTTGCGGCTCCAGCCCCAATAGAGAGGAGCCGCGGAGGCCACGCCCCATCGACACTCGCTCCAAACCCGAGAAACACCGTGGGACGGCTGCGCTCTGGGCACCGCCGCTCGGGGACCCCGCACTTAAATAACTGTGGGAAGAGTCACCGCTTACGCCCCAGGAAGCCAAGCACGTGCCCCCTCGTCTCCCCAGTCTGAAACTTCGGCATCTGAAATGCAGGCGTTAGAAGACAGAGCAAAGAAAAGATGGCTGAGCTAGCGAGGTGCGACGACCAAACGCCCTAGGAAAAAAGTGTCACCCTGCGAAGCCTCCCAGTGCAGAAGGTCCCAACAGACACCCGAGGGGGGAAAGGGGGACTTCGCTGTGGCGCCTGGACGAGGCCTCTTGCCACGTGTTCCCTTCCAGGCCACGAGACCGTCCAAGAGGCTGCGTCAAGAAAACAAGAAACTCGTTTTTGCCAATGTGCCTAAAGGCCAAAGCACCTGTGAGATCTCTGTGAGTTTCAGGTCACGAGAGAACAGAAGGTCCCAGGGCAGACTCGCGCACAAGCACGTCTTTTCGTGCAGACGTTACCGAAACTGCCGTCTGGGTTTTCCTACACGTCTTCCGCTGCCGGCAGCTCCAGATGCCCACCGATGTCCAGCTTTTATCGGCAGGCCACCCACCAGGGGACGGCGGCGGGGGCTGCGGCAGGTACTGGGAGAGGGGAGGCGCCATCCCATCCCGGGACGTTTTCATCCAGGGGTGCTGCTGCCTCAGATCTGAGAACAGACGAAAACTGCAGACGCACCCCCTGGAAAAATGCCCACCCCCCACCAAGCAGCGCTGCCCACCGGCTTCCCCAGTGAGGGGAGGGTGCTCAGCTGGGCCGGCAGAGGCCCGGGTCCCAGCCCGGCGTGCCGTCGGCTCTCGAGGGCCGAGGGCTGTGCTGCCGTCCTCTCTCTGCTTCCGTCTTAGTCCTTGCCCCTTCCGGCTACAGAGCTGGGGTCGCGGCAAGTCGTCTAACCTCCCAGACCCTCGGCTCCTCTTCTGTGAAATGAGAGGGTTGACCCTGCCAGCTGCCCCCAGGGAGCCCAAACCCAAGGGCCTGGAGTGGCAGCATTTCCCACATGACCATGGGTGGCAGGTCCTGGGTGACAGCCATGTGGGCTGTCATGAGGCTCCCACCAGAGCATCCTCCTGCCACTCTATCTATACTCTGGGGAGAAGGCCTGCCACTGTCTGTCCGTGTAGTGCACTTGGCACAGGGAGCCACCGAGCGTCACCTTGGTGGCTAAGCTTTCCCATTCCTCAATCCCAGAGTGGCCATGGGTGCTGCCGGCCCGAGGACAGGCTCCTGCACAGCTGCCTCAGCAACAAGCTCCGGATCCCAGGGGATGCCTGGAAACACAGGGCCAAGCTCCCTGCCACGCCCAAATCACCGTCTTTCTAACAACAGCGAAAGGAAAGTCCCTTCTCTCAGGGCGTTGCTCAGTTTTCTACGCCTGGATAATAAGCCACCCAAACGTCGAGCAGACCCGGCCCTAAGCCCTTCAGCGTGTCCCAGACCTGGGTTTGGAGCAAGGGCGCCGTGGGCCTGGCCTGGGCTCCCTCAGGTCCCACCAAGGGAGCAGGTGCCTGGCCCCGACACGGCACAGGCCACCTGGCAGCTGCCGGATCAACTGCCAAGGCCGTGTCTCGCTACAAGTATTTGTGAGGACTTTTTGAGGCCCGGCCCGCCGTGCCCTCCCGCGAAGAAGCTTCTACTGGCCAGCACCAGGCTCCTGGGCCCCCACCCAGGCCCGCCTGGGCTGCAGCCGCCGCCTGCACACGCCTGGCCGCGCTCCCGCCTCCCTGCTCTGCTGGGGGCCCAGCGCTAGGCTTGCTTCTTTAGGGGTGTCCTGGGCCTGCCCTGCACCCCTCAAGGCCCAGACCCGAGCCCAGCAGCGTGACGGCGACCGATGCCCCCGCAGCGACGCACGCCAGCATGACACGCCCTCCAGCATGACACGCCCTCTGCGGCTTCTCTGCGTTCCCAGAGCCAGCCGCGCTCCCACTCCTCAGGGCCCTCAGGTCAGAAGTCCCACGTGTCCTTGCCGCGGGAAGGCCCTGCGTGTGCTCGCCCCATGCCGGGCTCTCCTGTCCCACCACTCAGAAGTCACCGCGCCCACTGCACCGTGGGCCCACCCTGCCCAAGTCCCACCATCCTCCTGCCCCGAATCCCGCCAGCTACCCACAGCACCTCCTTCTCTGTGCTGCGTCTCCGTCTTGTCCTCCAGTGACACCACAGGCTCCCAGAAGAGCAGCCCTGTACACTCTCCAACGCAGCAACAAACCCGCACGCTGAACAGTGTCCTAGGAGAGGCCCCGCTGCCCGACTCCCCAGGCAGGTGGCACAGCCACGCAGACCAGGACAGCAAGCCAACGACCCAGGGACCTGCGGAGCCTCTGTGGCCTCTTAAGTCGCCACTCCTGAGCATGGACGCAGCCGAGGGAAGCAAGGATTGGAGTCCCCACCCCATGGTCCCCGCGAGCCGGGGACAGCACGCCGTGGTGCGCCCACTGCATGTCTGCTCACCTGTGCGCCAGGTCGCAAAGCCCCACAACCATCCTCCAAGGACGAGCAACCTCGGGCCGGCACAAGCACTCCGAGGCGCCTGTTTCTGTGACGCAGCAGCTGGTAATGACGGAAAGAAATGCCGCACGCCGGGGCAGCCCTGCCCGCGCCAGGCTCTCTGTCCTGCCGGGCAGGCAAATTAGGCCCAGGAGCTGCCTGAGCAGGGCCTCCTGCCGTTCAGGACTCCGACATTAGAAACTGGGCTAATCTCTCCTGCTCAGTGTCTTCCTTGCCCCGTGGACACCCGCCTTGGTGACTCGCTGACCTTGCCTCGGAGCGTTTGCGAGGCTTTCCAGTCCCACCCCCAGCCTCAGGGATGCAGTGCCCCCCTCCCCGCTCGCAGCCCGTCTCAGTCTCCTTCTTGCCGGGAGACACCCCTTCCCCCGACCCTGCCCATCGCCGCCGAGGTCCCGAACCTCCTGGGCCACAGGTGTTTCCTTTGACTCTGGTCTCACCCACAGGTCTCAAGGCCACGGCGCCCTCCTCTCTGCCTTCCTCCTGTCTCATACATCACTGCTCAGACCCTGGTCCCCACGGTGTGGCCAGAGTGACTTGTCTACAGCACGAGCCTGGCCATGGCCAGCCCCAGCCCACGACTGCCTTCCCCGTTCCCACCCAGGTCCTCGCCTCCGGTGGGGCCACCTGAGCCTCTCAGCCTGGCCGAGCCCTCGCCCTCCACGCCCCCAGGCTGGACCTGCCCGCGGCTCCTCGGGCACCAACTCCCCCATTGGGACCAGCGCCCCGTGGCCCTGGAGGCCGCGGCACCCCTTGCTGCGTTGGGTTTCATGACTCATCTGTTTGCCCCGGACTACGGCCTCCGAGGACATGGCCTACGGCTTAGCGTCGGTCTGTCCACGTGCACGGGAGGTTTTCGGCAGGGTGGGGACGGCGCGTAAGCAAACAGCCTGCACGCGGGCGCTGCGGGAGGCAGGATCTGCACTCCCCGCTCCACGCCCGGCTCCTCACTGCTCAAGCTCGGCCATCTCGACGCCACCACTCCACAGAGCCCCTTCCCACCCCACACTGTCCCTCCTGCATCCGCGGCTGCCAGCCATGACTAGCGGTGGCACAGAGAGCTCGGTGGCACCCGCATCACCTGGGGCATCTGCTGTTTCGATTCTAACCCCAGCACTCACCTGCTTCCAAGCTATGCCTCAGTTTCCTCAACCGTAGAGTGGGAATAACAACATACCTACGTCAACAGGTTGTGGTGAAGCTGAAAAGCCCACCACGGGGTAGAATAACGCCTGACACGTGGGCGCCCAGAAACGGTCAGCAGTGATGACGACATCGGCGCTAGTCCCAAATCCTTCCCTGCGGAGGGACAGATGAGCAGCGATGCTTAGCCACATATGACGAAAGCAAAAGTACACAAATGGCACCACATCGAACCAAAAAGGTCTGCACGGCAAAGGGAACCACAGAGCACAGAGACGACGCACAGAAAAACGACGTGGGAGAGAACGTTTGCACACCACACGTCTGGCAAAGGACGAGCCTCCACAACGTACAAGAAACTCAAACTCAACAGCAAGAGATGCGAAACTCGGTTTAGAAATGGGCGAAGGACCGGAGAAGACATTTCTTAAACGCAGACAAGCAGGTACGTGAAAAATGCTCATCACCAGTCGTCAGGGAGATGGAAATTAAAACCACCGCGAAACACCACTCACGCCTGTCAGAAAGGCCGTTACCAAAAAGGCAGGTGGAGGAGACAGCGTGGCTGGGTCTGGAGGAGAGGGAGCCCCCACGCTGCCGGGACGCAAATTCGCGGGACCATCATGGAAACCAGTACGGAGGTTCCCGAAACACGAAAACCAGAAACATCCACAGCCCAGCAGCCCCTCCGCTGGTACACGAGGAAGGCTCCGGAACCGGAACGCCGCAGAGATGTCTGCTCCCCCGCGTTTGGGGCAGCACCGTTTATAGTAGACAAGACGCAGAACCAACCCAATGCCCAACGCTGGATACGGAACATGTTGTATGCGGACAACGGAGTATCACTCAGCCATCGAAAAGGAAGGCCTGAGCGTGCGACAGCGCGAGTAGAACTGGGGCAGACGACGCTCAGGACGCGATCCAGCGCAGGAAGACAAACACCACATCTCACTCACACGTGGAATGCAAAAGGCCGACCTCACAGAACAGAGGGCGACAGGCGATGGCAGCGGCTGGGGTGGGGATCCTGGGGGACGGGGAGAAGATGCTGGTCAAAGGGTACAAAGCCTCAGACCGGAGGAGTGAGTTTTGGTGACCTGTTGCACCACATGGTAACCACAGTGAATGATAATGTATCGTTATGTGTTTTAAAATTGTGAACAGAGTAGATTTTTTACATTCTCACAACAAAAAAGTTGATGAAATTATATATTAATTAGCTCAATTTAATCTTTCTACAATGTATACTTAGATCGAAACATCACAATCTACCCCATAAATACACACAATTATTGCTTCTCAATTAAGAACAAGTGAATAAACATCTGACATTCTGCTTCAGGTTGAGAGCGCCCTGCCTCCACATCCCTTTTTTAAGCTCATTTGAGCATAAACACAAGAAAATGTCACAGGGGCCAGGTACAGTGGCTCATGCTTGTAACCCCAGCACTTTGGGAGGCTGAGGCAGGAGGATCACAGGAGCCCAGGACTTTGAGACCAGCCTGGGTGACAGAGCGAGAACCTGTCTCTACAAAAAATGAAAAAATTAGCCCGGTGTGGTAGTACATGCCTGTAGTCCCAGCTAGTCAGGAGGCTGAGGCAGGAGGATCGCTTGAGCCCAGAAGTTGGAGGCTGCAGTAAGTTGTGATGATGCCACTGCATTCCAGCCTGAGTGACAGAGTGCGACCCTGTCTCAAAAACAAAAAAACTGTCATAGGAATATAGTCTCTCTAGATTATTTCCCTGGACCCAAAAAATTAATGATTTATACAGAAATAATAAATGAGAAGAATAGGGAGTACGTCAACAAAATTTCCTGGAAGTTTCCTTAGAGCAGCAACATAAAACAGGATGGTTTTAAAGCCTCAATACAACCTTTCTTTAGGTGGGACAAATCCCATGAAATTTTCACATTCCCTTTCTTATGTGGCGAAGTGAGAGAAACTCAAGGTGCGATTAACTTTTTCTACCCAACCGGCGGTGGGTGGCTCCGTGGCCATCAGACACGGGTGCACGCGGTGAGGGCGCTCCGCTGCGGGCGTGCGGTGCTTGAGGGTGACGCCCCAGTGCCCGGCCCTGAGGGCAGTGGTGCTGCCCAGTCGTGGGGCCACTGAGGGCCCCACACTGGGTCCCTGCAAGCGTCAGACGCTCATTCACCCCAGACCTGGAGCTCCCACGTGCCCCTGGCCCATGAAATTCACATGGGGCAGTGACAAAAACCAGCCAACCCATTTGGCTATAAAATAGAAAGCGTAACAGGGAACAGAATGTGCGGGAAGGAGGCAACATATACCCGCGGACAGAGCTGCAGGGCACCCTGGGTCTCTGTTGCCGGCGGCCGGCAGGACGTGAGCAAGCCTGTTGCTGGCCACTGCGGCAGCCTGCGCTTCCACGCGGGGAGGGGGAGGTCGCATGGGCAGCCCCCTCGGTTTGTCAGCAAGCCCTGGACGCTGGCCAGACGCGGCACGCCCCCCCCCGCCCCACATAAACGAGCACCCAGCATTCCCGCCACCCCCAACCAGGTGCTGTGGCCTCCGAGCTACCGGGCGGGCCTGCTGGTCACAGTTCCTCAGAGGCCGGGGGAGCCGGCAGGTAAGAGGGTGCGCGGGCCCTGCCGAGGTCACGCTGGTGACCTGCACCTCACACGGATGATTCACTTATGACCCCACAGCTCTGCTCTGGGGGTGCTACTGCCAGCCAGAGAGCGCCTGGCCAGGACCGCAGGGTAACCGGCAGACGCGGACCGAGCGGTGCGGGCCTCTGGGCGCTCCCACCCCCGGCGCGGGCTGGCTCTGCCCCAAGGCCCGCACACATAAATCCGCCTCATTTCCAGCCCCAGGGGCGTCCCGAGGAGCAGCGTCCCCCACTTCGCTCGGCCTCAGACCCTCACAAAGAAGCTACAGTTAATGACCGTATTTCCACGCCTTCCTCACAGACACTGTGTCAACTGGTGACAACCTCAACCCCACGAGACCCCAGAACTGTAGGACGATGGTTCCGGCTTCCAGGACGAAGGAACAACCCAAGTCCCTTCTCTGCACCACTGAGAAGACACCTTGGTCCCACACAGCCCAGACCTCTTGCCGCATTTATCAGGTTAATGAGATGCTGGGAGCCTGCTGGGAGCCTGCCGGGAGCACCGCCTCCCCAGCTCTGTCCGGATTTAGCTCAGCACTAAGGAGTGAACAGGTGCTCACGTGGGTGCCGTGTCCTGCTCTGTCCTTGGTGAGGACCCTCGTCTTCCACCCGCGTCCGCCACACCTCCCTCCAGGCGCTGCCTCAGGAGGCAACTTTGCCCTCCCGACAGGAGACAGCGCCGTTTTGTTCCACTCGATCCAATTTGCCCCTCCACATCTTTAGACAAACGGATAAGCACACAAACAAAAATAGAAGCCCTACCGTGAAGAGGCGCCTCGCTTTGATTCGCTCTGGGGCGAACGCAGACGCCGTGGGGGCAGAGGCTCCAGGAACGAGGCCAGGGATCCCGGGGACCGGCTGATTGAGTGTCCTAACCCACATCGGGACACATGTGGCCACAGGTTACCACGCAAACCAAACAAAGAGCAAACAGCCGAGGGCTGAGCCAGCGCCCAAGTCTCCAGAGCTTTGACGCGTGTTCGGAAACCTTCTGCGCCAGTTGCTGTTCGTGGGGCTGGCGGCTGCCCCGTGGCGCAGGTCAAAGGCAGGCGGAGGTGAATATGTACAGAGCACCTAGCGATGGTGGGTGTCCGGCCACCCGCAGGGGGGGCCTCCCTTGTGAAGGGCAGGCTTCGTCCTGAGACGCAGGGTCAGCGCGGCCAGGCCCCTGCGGACGTGGGACCCGGCCGTCTGGCCTTTTGGCACCTCAAGCGGGGATGACAAGGACGCACTCAATTTTCCAAGATGCTGCACTCCAAACTGGCCACTGCTTCCTGAATTCGTGGCCTTCTGCAGACAGTCGCAGGCACCTGGCAGCCGCCGGTGAGGATGGCGTGAACATAGCCTCAAAGAACACACTGGAACTACCTAGCGGTAACAAAGCCGAACACAGTGCGGCTAAAAGAGTACTGGCGGCGACAGACTTCAGATCATTGCGGAACAAAACCGCACAGCGGGTATCTGCACGTGGCCGACAGACACGCGTGCACGCCCTTCTCAGGGACTCCCACGGCGTTTCCGGTAACTAGTACCGCCAGCTTGAAGCTCAGCCCAGGAAAAACACTCCCACGTGGAAAGCAATTCTTAAACAAAACATAGTTTCAAACATGAAGTCTGTTTGAACAGTTACCACGATTCTTAAAATCCGTATGAATCAGCTTGCTTTGTTAGGCACTTGAACTAAAAATCACTATTAAAATTGGTATCAAACCCAAGACCAGGCAATGGCCACAGCAACGCTGGAGCCCGCGGGGCCGGCGGGAGCGGAGGCTTCTGTTCCCGGCAGGAGGGGCCCAGTCGCCCCGGAGCTGTCTATTCCGTCCTCAAAACTCCGATGAAAGCCGCCCTCATTCAAGAAAGCAGAACGGTCAGCTGCGAAAAGCTGCGGAGCCGTGCGCACGGGGCCCTCCCGCAACGCTGACGGCCATTAAAACGCAGAATCGCGCTACGTGACCCGAAAAGCAGCTCTCCCCCGAGTGTGAACACCCGAGCCTGCTGCCCTTACGAGGGGACGAGAGCAGAGGGGCCGGGGTGACGCAGGCTGAAGAGGGAGCTTTCCTGTGCTAACTTCTAGAATCAGGCCTGGATGGACCGGGAAGAAACTCGGCGTCACTCGCCTGCAACACGGAGATCCGGCCCCGCGGCCTGGCCGCTCGGGTCTTCAGCTCCAACAGGACAGGCCAGGTGAAAACTCCCGCTTCTGCACTCCGTGGTGTTTTGCTTCTTAAGATTGTGTGAAGTGATGAGATTCTACAAATGAATAGAGCCCAACACGCCGTGCTGTAAAACTTCCACGCCGGGCAGAGGCGCACGGCCGAAGGCACTGCCCGCCACACCCCCCGCAGCTGCTGCGAAGCTTGGTCGACCCCTCCAGACGTCTGTGACTGTTCAGCACGACCGTCACACACCGCGGTGCTGCGGACTCCGCAGCTGATGTTCTCTCTCAGCCCTGTGACAGCCAAGCCCTCCTGGCCCCCGCACCCCTGCGGGAAGGAGCAGAGCAGGAACAAGACCCCAGAGCGAGCACCTGGTGCAAAGCCGCCCCACCCGTGAGCAGGGAGACCTGGGAAAGGTCACACCTGTACCTCCACGCTCACCTGCAGGAAGGGATTACAGTCCCCACCTCACTGGGTCACGAGGATTAAATGAGTAAATCACGCGAAGTACTTAGACGGGGGCCTGGCCGGGGCGGCGCTATTACCGTCAACGGCATTTCTTTCATTCTTGCAAACCAGCCGCAGACTATGTCCCTGCACGACGTGTTAGGAAGTAGGTAGCCACGCTCCCGCTGAGGACACCTGGATCCTACTTCTGTTTGACAATGACGCTGCGACGAGCATCCTCACACATGCGTCCTCAGGCCCTCGCTGGGTGTTTCTGTGAGACAGGGCTCCTCGGAAGGGTGGCTGGGTGGAAGTCTCTGTTTTCAAAAGCACTGTCACCTGGTCCTCACACAGTCGCGACGGCCGGCGCCATTCTGCTTGTGCGGCAGGTCCTTTCCAGCCCACTCGAGCAGCTCCAGCAGTGGCCAGGCCCATGGGGCAGGAACACACTGTCCAGCAAGCGTCTCCGAGCCCTTGAAACAGTCTCCCGAGAGCCGCGACCTGCGGGTGGCCGGCACCACCCTGCGGCTCAGGGAGCAGAGGTTCCGTGCTCAGGAGCCTCGCTGGGAAAGTCTAACATACTGTATTTTATATTATTATCATTATTACTATTTTTTAGAGACAGGATCCTGCTCTGTCACCCAGGCTGGAATGCAGTAGTGTGATCGTAGCTCACTGCAGCCTCGAACTGTTGGGCTCAAGCAACCTTCCTGCCTCGGTCTCCCAAAGTGCAGGATTACAGGTGTGAGCCACAGTGCTAGGCCTGTATCTTATTTGTGAAAACAGGTGTGCGTTACTGTTATAACCTTGCACCTGCTCGGACACCGTGCTCCCTGCCCCGCCTCCCTGTCTCTGCCCTTCCCTGGTCAGACGTCCCACGGCCCAGAACACTGAGCCGCTGCTGGGAAACCTGGGTAAGGAAGCCCCAGATCCTGTTTCTGAAACTGCGTATGTGCTAGTTATTCTTACAATCTTTAGAAGCGACTGGAAACATGAAGCAGGCGTGAGAACATCTCCACGGAAAGGCTGTAAAGGCTGGGGGTGAAGGGTGACGCTGGCCGGGGAGCCGTCCTGCGCAGGGACCCCACCCCACTGGCTGGGAGACTGGAGCATAAAACGGGGCCCCGGGGGGCCCCTCCAGGAACCCCGACTGCGCGTGTAGTCCAAGAGGGGAGAACTCCTTTAAGCTACAGTAGAAACAATGTTCTTAAGACTAAACAGAACCTTCCAGAGAACATCGACGTTCAATTTTAAAAGGATCTGAACCAAGGACAGCAGAAGGAAGGAGTCCCTCCCCAGCCTGGGGCACCCTGAGGCTGGAGGGAGGGGTGACCCGGAGAGAGGTGGCCTGCGGCCCAGCTGCCCTCCCCTCCTGTCCCCTCGGCCCCGTCAGATGGCCTTAATTCGAACACGCAGCACCTCCCTGGGGCACCAGGCCTCCATGTGACCTCGGGCCTCTCTCCTCCCCTACATATGTGTCCCCACAACACCGAGTTCCACAGGGTCACCGCTCAAGTCCAGGGCCCCCGAGAAGGCAGGCGCCCCTCGCGGCGGCAGGCGTGGGAAGCAGTAATATCGCAGGTGTCCCCGGACACCCTCCACGCCTGCACGGACGTGGATGAAACAGGACGAAAGGCTGCACAGAGGCTTTTTGTTTTCTGCTTTTAATTTAGGGGTAAGTGGCTCAATGCAAGGGGTGTGAGGAAAGGCCGTGGCTGCCGAGGTCTGGAGACAGCGGCCGGCAGAGGTGAGGGGCGCTCGAGCAGCGTGCCCGGGACGCCCGGGGCCTGTCAGCCGTGTCCCTGCACCCCGCAAGCAGTGGCTGCTCCATGGAGGGGCAGACAGGACTGTCCTGGGAGAAACTGCCTCTAACTCAGCATCTCCGTCTACCCTGTGCTGCGACTGGGTATTTACGAAGAACAGAGACTTGTTTCTTACAGTTCTGGAGGCTGGGAAGTCCAAGGTCGAGGGGCCTGCGTCTGGCGAGGGCTTCCTGCTGCGTCGTCCCATGGCGGGGGAGGGAGGGCAAGAGAGCCCGCCGGACAGAGGGGCGGGTGGAACTCGCAGCCGCCAGCCCTTCGTCACCTGCGGAATCCATAGTGCAGGGGGGAGCCCGTGCCGCCCGACACCGTGGGGGGTTCACTCAAACCACAGCACCCGGGGAGGCCCCCAGCTGCGACCCCCCCACTGTGACCCCTGCACCTCCTCGTGTCACTGCCGAAGGAAGAAAGGTCGGCCCGGAGCCGGCTGGTGGCAGAGTTGGGGGCAAAGTCCAGTCCCTCTGCTCTTTCCAGAAAATGCCCTGCTGCCCCAGCTGGGCTCCCAGGATACTGAATGAAAAGGGCGAGGAGACACCACCCAAGGACTGGCTGGGATCTGGATCCCGCTGCTGACATCAGACAAGGGGAATGTGGGAGGAGGGAGGGACCCCCGCTGGAGAAAGGGGGGTGCCCGCGTGGACTGTTCCGGCAGAAGCAGCCAGAGTGTGCGCAAGGCCCCAGGTTCCCAGCCATGGGGGACTCTGCCACCCCACGCTCAGCCTCTGGAAGGGCAGTCTGGCCACTCCACACTGCCTACGTCACAGCCTTGCCTGCAGCTGTCCCAGCCCAGCCCTGGGATCTGCCAAGGGGCAGAGGCACCACGGCCTTGTCCTTACACCTTGTGCTTAGTTTGACAAAAAATGTCCCCTGCAAATCCCTGAGGCGAGCTATGACCCCAACAGACTGGCTGCAAACACAAGGACCTCAGAGTCCCGTGCCAGTAACTGCGGCAGTCCTGGGCCTCACCCGCTAGGCTCAACTACAGGGTCTCCCCCTTCGTGAGCACCCGCCTACAGGAAGGTACCCTCCTGGGCTTTCTGTGCAGAGGGCCCCATGGAATTAGCTCAACTCTTCCACCTTCCTGGGATGCCAGGCAAGCAACCAGGAGCCTCTCTAGGGACCCTTCGGCCACCTGCACTCAACAAGACGTCTTCACTAACCCACGCGAATCCATCGCAGCCGGCCACAGGGCGCTCTCTCCTCTCCCCCAGATCTGGGGGGATCCTAGCCTCCCCGCCCACTCAGGGTCCCTTTGGCCATGGGGCACCTTCAGCCCACCCTCTGGTGTTTGCTGGTCTAAGGGCTGGGCGGTGGCACCCCGTCTAGCTAACGGGCATCTTCCAACCACGCGTCCAGTGCACGCGGGTCCTTCTGTCCTGTCGGGCACCGCTGATCACCCCCAGCCGTCCACTCAGCACCTGGAGGGCAGGTTGTGAGTGTGGTGGGGGGCTGGCCCCCAGGCTCGCGCTCTCCTTCCTGGGACCCTCTGGCCTGCAGAGTGCCCACCTCTGACTGCCCTGTGTCCCGGGGGGGCTCCCCTGCAGGGCAGGCTGTGGGTGCCACCGTGGCGGTGCCTGGGGCTCTGAGTCAGGAAGACGATGGCAGCTGGGCATTTAGGCCACGTCCTCGGATGGGTCAGCGACGGAGCTGGCGATTTGACCCCCACCCGCCCGACGCTACATTCACCTCCCCTTGTGCCGAGCCACACGGGAGACGGGGTGTCGCTGATCAGCCCCTGACCTGCGACCGCTGCTGCTCCACGGCGCTGTGCTCCAAGCACCGTAAACACACGGCCCCCGCCGCCCTCCAGACTGCTCCTCGAGAGGAATCTCATCGGAGAAGCCCTGCCGCGACTGCGGACTTTCTGCTGTCGCACCTGGGGCCGGGTTTCTCCGGGTGACCCCAAAAGTGGTCAGGAGCCCTTCGAATCGCTTCGAGGGCGCCTCCCTTCCCCTGCGAGCAGCCGTCTGGCTGTCTGAGGCCTGCGGTCCAGCCGGGGCCAAAGAGCGCCGGGGCTCTTGCTGCGCCACGCGGCGGGGCTGCTGCGGCTCGGGCAGGGTCGGCAGCATTGAGGGGCCACGTCCTTTCTGTGCACCCCAGTCCCCTCCCCCAGCTGTGTGTCCCCACCGGCGGCCGAGCTCTCGGACCCCTCAGCCCGAGCTCCAGACACAGCCCAGCAGCCCCCGCCTCGGCCCCCCAACTCTGGCCTTGGGGATGCCGACCTTGTTGGGGCCCAGACGTCCTGTGCGCTGGTTTCCTTGAGGGGGCGGCACCTTTCACGTCTTCTCCTCGCCACGGCGCTCACCCGCCCACCCCGCCACAGCCACAGTGCTTTCCGGGTGGGGCAGCCACTCCGTGACGTGCCCCCCACCCATCCAGAACACTCGCTGGCCCAGTGAGTTCACAGGGGCCACGGGCCGGACGCCGCGCTCGTCTCTGTGGCCGGGCGATTCGCTCAGCGCAGAGCGGCGGGAACACGCGCAGCAGAGCAGCAGATGTGGCTCTCGCTACCACCAGACCGAACCCTATGGAAATGTGATAAACGGTGGACGCTAGCGATCGACCGTGTCAGGGAGACACCACCATCGGCCGGAGGAAACACGCACGCGCGGACTCCGCCGCTGGAGGCCGGGTGTCTGTGAGTTCCTGCTGCCCTTCGCAGAAACCAGAACAACAGAGTGGGCACGCGGCGGAGACGGTGGTGGCAGCCGAAAGGCGCCTGGCACCCCACGGCGCTCCCGTGTGCCTCAGTTGCGGCTCCCAAGGCCCTGGGGACCCTGCGTGGTGGGGGAGGCCGGGACCTGAGCTGGACACAGGGCTGTCAACCGTCCTGGGCCCAGACAAGTCACAGCCGGCCCCGCCCCACAGGCAGGCACACGCTCCCCTTTCGGACCGCGCCTCCCTTGTCTGGCCTCCCTGTCCGACTCGTCAACCCCCGGCAGCCCAAGCACGAGTGCTAAGCCAATCATCCTCTCTCGAGGACGCACTTTAAGTAGGAATGCTCCGACTGCATGACCTTCGGAGGACGGCCGAGACAGCCACGCGGCGAGCCGGCGTCTGCGTTTCAGGCAAAGGTCTAAAGGGAACGATGCATGGAGCGCTGTGCAAACGGGAGACAGCAAGCCACGCGTGACAGCCGCCCACGCAACGGAAATGTCCTAGTAGCCACATCAGAAAGGAGTGAAACGGTGAAGCTAACTGTACTTAGGCATTTATTTATTCACCTCCTTACTTACTTATTTCAGTAGAGACGGGGCCTCTCTGCTACCCAGGCTGCTCTCGAACTCCGGCCTCAAGCCCATCCTCCCGCTGTGGCCTCCCAAAGTGCTATGACTGCAGGTGTGAGCCACCGCGCCTGGCCAAAATTACCTCTAAATGATGTGTTTTATCTAACCCAATGTATCCAAAATGTCACTTGCTTTTTCTTCCGAGTCTTTGAAACCCAATGTGCATTTTGACTCCAGGAGCCTCACACCTGATCTTCCATGCTGGGCACAACTCTGTTCCAGTCACTCATGTGACATTTGGGGCAGACAAAGCTGTGATGGCCCAACCAGGGGAGGAGATGGTGCCAACCAGGGAAGCCGTGTGGTGATGGCCACTTGGCAGATCTCAAGGTCAGGCTGTCAGGCAGAGACAGACAAGGTGTAAAACCCGCTCACCCTTCCCTTTGCAGACGCGAGCCATGGCGACCCCGGCTAAAGAGGAGCAAACGCTCTCCTTGCGGGGACTGGGCAGGGGTGAGGGGTCCTGGCCACATGGCCAGGCCAAGCCCAAGGCTCACTTTCCTTCCCAGAGGCTTAGGGACAGCCCAGCCCAGCCCAGGGGGCGCAGATGGCCGGAACTCCCATTTTCTCTCCCGCTGACTTCCACCCCAGAACTACTCCGGGTGCCCCAAAGTCAACCCGGGAAGCCAGAAAGTTCTGTTTGGGCGCAGCCTGCCCAGGTAGCCCACCCTTACCTGCCGGCTCTGCCAAACCCACAGAGCGGATTCCTGGGCGAAGCTCGCAGCAGCAGAGGTGCTGGGTGGGGAGCCGGTGGGGCTGGCTTTTATCTCGCCTCGGCCCCGCCCAGGCGGGGAGGGCTGGGAGGGAGGGACCCTGCGACTCCACCTGCCCAGGAGGGGCGGTGCTCACCGTGCCTGCCCCACCCAGGACCTGAAGTCTCTGCACCCCAGGAGGGCAGACTGGGGCCAGGGACCGGCTGCCCACACCCGGCGGCCCGGCACCAGCGAGAGAACAGAGTCCTGCTCCAGATGGTGCCGTTGGCTTCTTCCCTGTTTCGTTTTCACAGGGAGACTGGAAACTCAAACGAGAGGCCCAGACATGGTAGCAGAACAACGGAAGTTGTGCTATGGGTGAAGTGCAGTGAAGAGGGAAGCCCGAAGAAATAGGAAAAATGCCTTTTTCTCCCCAGTTCAGGTAAAAGGTCAAAGACACACAGGTTTCTGACATGCTGACCACTCTGTCAAGGGGTAGGAAGGTGCTGGCTGCCGATCCTAGACTCACTGCCTGGCGTCTGGCTTCCTCGCAGCAGGGCAGCCCTGGGCCAGGCCAAGGTGACAGCCTAGCCCCCAGGCAGCTGGGCCGGTGTTAGAGAGAGGCTTCAAAAGGAAAAGCCCAGGGCGCCCTTCTCCACCTTCCTGCCTGGAATGCAGATGAAATGGCAAGGGTGTGGCAGTCACCTTGAGACCAGCAAGCCCTGGGTCTCTGGGGCACCCACCCCGACCACCTTACTGGAAAGGGAGGAAAGTAGACCTGCTGTTTGTGGAACTACTTACAAAGGGTGGAACCTGCTCCCAACAGATGCAACCTCCAGAACTGTGTGATGAGAAATGTATAATTTTTGGTATTAGTTCCCTGGTTCCTGACACAGAGCTCCTAAATCCCTTGTAATTTCCTGGGTAATAAGGAGCACCTTCTTTTTTTCTTTTTTTCTCTGCCAACTTGAATATAGTTTATTATCTCTTTTTTATTTTATTTTAGCATATTACGGGGTACAAACGTTTAGGTTACATACATTGCCTTTGCCCCACTTGAGCCAGAGCTTCAAGCGTGTCCGTCTCCTAGACAGTGCGCGCCGTACCCATTAGGTGTGTGTATACCCCCCCCCGCTCCCCCCAGGAGCATCCTTTGTTATATTTGGTTCTTGTACAAAGTTCCTAAAACCTTACATTTCCTGAGTGATGGGAGAATCTACTGTTACTCCTAACCAGCCCTTTTTTTTTTTTTTTTTTTTTTTTCTGAGACAGAGTCTTGCTGTGTTGCCCGGGCTAGAGTGCCGTGGCGTCAGCCTAGCTCACAGCAACCTCAAATTCCTGGGCTCAAGCGATCCTCCTGCCTCAGCCTCTCGAGTAGCTGGGACTACAGGCATGCACCACCATGCCCAGCTAATTTTTTCTATATATTTTTAGCTGTCCAATTAATTTCTTTCTATTTTTAGTAGAGACGAAGACCCTTGCTGAGGCTGGTCTTGAACTCCTGACCTTGAGCACTCCTCCCTCCTCGGC